>JAQFZM010001920.1:0-15690 GCA_034695785.1 Galumna obvia | reverse complement strand
GCAGTCGAAACGGTCACTAATGTTAATAATTAGTATTAATATTAAAAAAGTCGAAGTTATCGATTTAATTGTTGTGCAATTTGTAAGTAAGTCTTACTTTATTTATGTTAATGAACACTTTTTCTTTTAAATTCAATAATTCAATTCCTTTGAATTTTTAGAACATTAGTTAAATTCAGGGATGGCAAAAGACCGAGGTCCAAGGGGGGTATCAGGGTAGGGTATTTTGGTCCGAGCTAAGGGGAGGGTATAAGGGGTGTGTTTTGAAAATGAACAAAAATTGCTTAAAAACACATTAATCATCAATTTTAAGGCTTTTTCTGACTTATATGACTTTATTTAGTCAAATTTTAACGCATCTTATCAAAACTAATGCAAAAAACTAAGAATATTTGGCAAAAAAGGCAATTTTGTAAAATTTTTGAGGGCCAAATTTTGAGCGTAAAAACATGATTTTTGACGATTTTATGCATTTATTGAAGTTTTCCTTAAGTAACCTTAAGTATTCAAGGGTCCTCCAACTCTTGTCTAGGGGGGAAGTATTTTTACGATTTTTTGCTCCAAGGAGGGGTATTCCGGAAAACCCCCCTATTTGCCATTCCTGGTTAAATTTATATTACAAACATATAATTTTGATATAATATAATTATTAAAATTTCCAAAATTGAAATAAATTTTAGAAAAATTGCATAAAATTAGTGATTCACTTAGTTAGAGAAGTATTTTTTAAGTTATATGTTTTGTTTCTTTAAGTCGAGTTACGAGATTTCGAGGTTTATTAGATATAGAGGTAACTTTATATGGGAAAAAATTAGGGAAAGGGTTTGGGGTCGAGATATAGAGGTTATATTAGATATAGAGGTAATTAGATATAGAGGTTTTACTGTACAAAGTTAAGATAATAAGCGATAGGATTTATTATATGATAAATTATATGATAGATAGCTAACAACTTTGATCTTTTATACATTTGAAGCGATTTCTGCAAGAAAGAGGTTAGCATATCACGTGTTCCATAGAAAATGCATATACCACGTGATATGCTAACCTCTTTCTTGCAGAAATCGCTTCATTTGTATATTAGAGGATAGTGTAGATTAGTAAACACTCTCAATAAACAGATATTTATGAAACATTTGACTTTTTCTCTATGAATAATGTTTTCTTTAAAGAACTAAATCTAATTTGTGTGTTATATCCCAGATCAGAAGGAACTCCATTTTAATCAATTCTAAAATAAATTAGATTTTTTGTCAAATCGGTTGACCAAAATATTGAAAGGAGGAGGAGATAGAGGGGGTCAAAGTTGAAGTTTTTGGGTATCTTTTTCTCGAAAACACAAAAGATATAAATTTGGTTTAAGTTTCATAAATCATTATAATTGGACTTAATAAATGTTAAGAAGGACCACTCTCATTTTACAGAGATTTAAATGTAATACAACTTAATTCTATTGTAGAAATTGTCATAACTTTGACAATTTAGGAAAAATATATTAATTATAATTCTTAAAATATGATTCTTCTGTATTACAAAAAAATTTCTGCCATTTGAAGTAAATATGAAAATAAACATAAAACCCTTATTAAATAACGTAATGTTGTTATAAGTCAAAACTTAAAAACTTTCCCTTTTAATAGTTTTTTTAGTATAATATAATAAAATAATTCTTATCGCTAGTTATAATTTTGACGTCACGGGAGTGGCGGTAGGGAACGGAAAGGAATAAAAATTTCTCTACGGGAACGGGAATGAGATTTCTGAATAATTACACTCTAGTATGTAAACTGTTCACTTCTTCGTAAATACAGTTCTTCATATAACCAGATGGTTGGCGCCACCAAAATGATCTAGTTAAATGGAGATCTGGTTATATCGGGAACATTTAACATTACGAGAAACATAAGAGTGTAATTTAATCGGTTAAATTATATCTGGTTATATCGAGTTATATCGAGTTTCTGGTTAAATCGAGATATGATAAATGGGGACACACTGTATAAGAAAATCACTAAAAACTCATTTTTTATTAATTTTATTAAATATCAAATAGAATTGACATTAATTTTAATTATGACAAATAAAGAATAAATTAAACATCGAATCTAATAATACATTCTATATATTGCATTACATTTCCGAAAAGGCCTCTCATTATGACATTCGGTATCTATTTGTCAATAATATATTATATGATTAGTATAATTTCCTGAACGCCTGTATTTAAATGATTGTATGAAATGGGGATATATTTAGAAACTGAAAATAATGATTAATTTAAATGTTTTGAATAAAATAATTAAAAATAAGTCAATATTTATTAATATTAATTTAAGTGAATTTTCTGTTATAATTTCATTTACCGTTTACTTCACAAATTACCGGAACCTCTAAATTGCGAATCGAAAGCATGAGTTGACTGCAAGCGTCAAATACTTTCTGATGATATTCACGACCAGTCGATAAAGTCTATATATAAGTCCATCGATTAATAAAAAAAATTAATTTTAATGAGTTTTCGATTCAGTATTTGTTT
The DNA here is from genome assembly GCA_034695785.1 of Galumna obvia. Taxonomy (NCBI): domain Eukaryota; kingdom Metazoa; phylum Arthropoda; class Arachnida; order Sarcoptiformes; family Galumnidae; genus Galumna; species Galumna obvia. The sequence goes on along the minus strand of JAQFZM010001920.1, from coordinate 13,154 downwards.
TATAGAAAAACTTGACTTTAAAATTAAATCTATATATAAATCATAAAATATTTTTTATGTCTAAAATTCTTCGTTTTTTTAAAAGAGTAAAAAGTTGTCAGGAATCAAAATATGGGTTTAAAAATCAATTTATTTGTTGACAGATAACGAATGAGTTGTCGAAAAGTAAAGCTAAGTTTCAGCAAAAAAAGAGGTGAAAGAAAATGAATTCTAAACTCTATTATCAGTGGTTTTGCCATCGATTGCAATAAAGATTACTTAATTCAGACACAATTCGAGGCCATTAATTATTATAGTAATGAATGGATTTGGAATTTAGAGATATTCAAGTAGTGATTAGTATAGAAATACCAGTTCTTTTAGATCGTGTCCTGAAGAAAATACCGGTCCATTAGACTTAATGACCAGACATCGAAGTGAAGGATTGTCCACAATTTGTTCGCTCAGACATTGAATTAATGAAAGAGACATTACATTCCTATTAAAGAGAAGAATAAAACTGTGAATAAGATTTAGATTTTCTCCACAAAAAAGAACTTTTTTCTAATTTAGACAAAAGTCTTCTTTTATATACATTTCGTGATTAATATTTGTCTGAAATACTCTTTTGTATTCTCTGTTCACAAATAAATTAATCCCTATTCAAGTATAGAACAGCTCTGACACAATTGTCTAAATTTCATATGAATACCATTTTTAAATCTTATGGTAAATGATTTAAATCTTGAATATTATGTTAAAAATAATCTTTAAATCATTTGAAGTTTATTTTAATCAGTGATGAATCCGATTCTTAAGTTATTCTAAGTCTTAATATTTTAGTTTAATAACAAAAAATGAGTAAATTTTTAGAAATATAATATTATTAAAATTAATAATTACTAAAAATTTTATTATTTTATTTAAATATATTCTATAATTTTTTAATTCTAAAGACTATTATTATATCATATCTTATATCATAATTTATATGAGTTTTAATAAAATAATTTATTAAATTTAAATTAAAAGAACTTATTTTACCTCAAGTTTTAAGATTTAGAGGTTTTTGATACTCAGATGTAAAGATAATTAAAGTAAGGTAAATTACATAGTAATTTTCAAAAGCCATGTAACGTTACAGTAATTTTGGTATTTTCCAGAAATTTGAATTTTATCGTTATTATGATTATTAATATAAATAAGTTCTATTATAACACAAATATTAAAGTGAAAATGCTTACTAAAAACAATATAGATTAAAAATAAATAAATAAAAATTGATATAATTTATTAAAATCCTGTCTGAGTTTTAGACATATTTGATCATGCAAAATTAATACGTATAAATTTTACAAATAAAATATTTTAATTTAATTTAATTCCTACCTACTTTAAATAAACATGTTAATAATGCAAATTATGATACATGTATTTAAATAAAAATTTCTTTAAGAAATAACAACTATTTTACGTAAAAAACCTAAAATAAATAGATATCACTGGTGAAAGTTACGGTAAAATATAAAGACATGGTGGTAACGTTACAAAATTACGTTGTAATCTTGGAAACGTTACGTACTAACATCCTTACTCAGAGGTAAAGAATAAAGTAATTCAGTGGGAAAAGTACTGGGAAATGATTTTGTGTTTGTTTTTAAATTAATAGGTTTTACTCTATTATAAATTGAGAGCAAACATTAATGTAATGAAAGTAAGAATGAAGTGATCATTACTTCAAAATTTCTTATCACGAAAATAATGCTGAAAAAGTTGTCTCCATTTTTCGTTCATTGAATTCATTTAAAATTTATATAAAGAATGTCAACAATTTATAAAATATTTAAGTTTATATAAAGTAAATATAAAGAATAACTTTATAATTCTTATAAAATGATTATTCAAACCTTTGACGGCCAAAAGTTTTATATATAACTCGAGTGCAAAATCACTGCAATTTATTTTGGCTATAAAATCTCTCCTATAAGCTAGATCAAATTTATTTTTTAACTGCAACTATGGCTATGTCTATCATTTATAAATTTTAAAAAATTATTACATTAGCTTGATTATTTTTAACAAAATTGTAGAAAGTTGCTCAACATGTATAACTCAAAAAGTAACCAAGCTAAAAAATTGTTTTATATCTCATTTTAAACTACATTAAAAATAAGGCGAAACCTATTTTGAGATTTTTCCATTATCTCTAAAAATGACAAAATAATAAAAAAATCGTAAAACTTTTGAAATTTTCCTGGGCAATTTTGAGCAAACCATCAAGCCAATTTTATTGAAAATTGAATCATATATTAGGATCATCAAGCTCTATAAAATATATGAAAATGAGCCTGTTACACAAAAGGGTTTATAATTAATCAAGTTTGATGTAAGTTCAAATACAAAAATACAATACATAATTTCTATATGGATGTTATGGTCAAAAACTTGAAATTGTTTTCATACAAATTCCTAAAATAACTTATAATTTTAAAATCATTCGGTGTAACTAGTTCATTTCCTCATATCTTATAGAACTTGATAATCTTGATAAATGATTAAACTTTCAATAAGCCTAACCATAACCTATCTTACTACAAAAGTTATTTTATATATTTATTTAAATATCTATAAGTATCTATATATAAAGTAACGTAATCTAAAGCATCTATTTATTTTGGCTTGAGACATGCTTCTTTTTCTTATAGATTATAATTGATAAAGGGCATATTCGATAACTTTTGATGTTTCCTAGAAGTAAAACCCCACTAATATGTTCCTTTATTCATAAGCTTTCCATTGATATACCACACCTCCCGGTGAGCCCCAAATACTAAACTGTTGCCCCCCTCACACCAAAAATCGGGATACTTCATGTGATTTTGGTCCATGACCATTCCTGGATTATGGACCCCCCTGGGGATATTGGCTATCCCTGGGATTCAAACTAAATTTAAATATGTTCTACAAAAATGTTTCTCTAAATACATAATATTAAAGAAATGATAAATTATTTCCCAGAAATTAATACATAACTAATAGTAAATGAATTTTGAGTTTAATTTTATATGTGATTCATACAAATCTAAAATTATTAATAATAATAATTCAGAGATTTATTGAGCGATAAATTTCCGAAATTCTATTGAAATCTCAACGAAAGTCATAAATTCAGAGAAATCGGAAACGAAAGTAAATAACTCTTTGATATGAAAAAGTAATACTTCTTATTATTGATGAGTGATTGAGTGTCAGATCAATTTATAAATGAATACCTCTTTTTAGGGTTATTTAGTGTCACTTCTTTGACACCATTTGACTGATGAACTAAAATCAAATCATCTTTACTTCCTTTGACTTCACTTTTAGTCATTAAACCAATCGATACTTGAATTGAGCGCACATTCAATACTCTTGACATCTGTTTTGTTTAATTAAATGTTAAAATTCACTAAAATTCAGAATATTTTTAATATTTTAAATTACTTTTGATTTTAAATTAACAGAAGTTTTAACGAAATGAAACATTTTAACAATACTTTCAAAACTTATTAATTAAATCAAATCAAAACATTTAATAAATACATAAATAAAGATTAAAGTCTTTTTGTATAAAGAATTTAATCGATGACATCATAAGTGTGTCTGCAATCCATTAAATATATAACATAAAGAAATTTATTAAAAATTATTACAAAATTACAAACAAAAGGCATTTAAACTAAAACCTATAAAAATAAACAATAATTTATAAATTATAATTAAAACAAATAAATTTATTAACAAATTGAATATTAAATCAATTAAATCAGTGGAATAAAAGCAAATAATTTTGTAAACGTTATTCATTGAATGTGAAATCAGAGGAAATCAGTATTTAATGGTTGGCAATAGTTTTTGTATTTACTATTTATTATTTATTGCATTTAATTAATTAAGTGTTATATAAGTCAACCAATGCTTTTAGTATTTAAAATGCAATTAATATTTGCAATATTTTTGTGATATAATTAAATTATTTTAAGTTGTTTTAATTTTTTGTGTTTTTTATAACTTTATCTTTACATTAGTTTCAATGAAACCATGTTTTGATCATCGATTTAATGCCTTTTGTTTTCTTTGAAAATAATGTCAATTATAGGCGAAATATTGACATTTTTATCACGAATTCAATTAAAACATAAAATAATTTTAATCATTTGTTTAACTTTAAGTTTTTATACAATAATAACGAGTGAAACAATTAGTCTTCTCATTGGTTTTGACAGGAATTACAACAGAAATTCAAATGATTTACTTCAGACAAATTGGGACCGAAGACGAGGTTTCCGGACATTAGACAAAACCGGAAATCTATTGTATTATCATTTGCCTAATTTGACGGATTATCACATCATTTACTTCTATAAATCAATTGTAAACAATGGCCATCACTTGTGTCATATCAATGGCACCAATTGGAATGAAACCAACTTTAGAGTGACCTCTTCTTCAGAAAACAAATGTTTTTGCTATGAAAGCTATTTGGGATCTGATTGTGGTATTCCTACAAAAGTCTATTCTTCAATCAAACGCTTGAATCCAAATTTGTTGATCGAAAGACTCACTAAACCAAAGCGTTTGGTATTATCTGTGATATTATATATTGAAAAGGAGTCGAAACACTCAAAACATTTAATTACTTTAATTGACGGAACTCTTAAAAGTCTCTCAGATTTCATCGATTTGTTTATCATAACTGAAGTCAATATAATCGACAGAAAATATGAAATACAAAACTCAACTAATAATCAATTGAATTGTGGTTCAAATGATGTTAATATTAGTGCCAATTGTCATCAAAACCAATCGATTGACTTAAAGAACTTAATTATTTTGAGACAAAATAGATATTCCGATACTATATTATATTCAACCCTTAATTTGACGACAAAACAATTGGTGAGAATCGGTACGAATGGTCTCCACCTCTACATTATGTCAAAAGTGTGGACAACTTCTATACGAAGAGTTACTGACTTCAGACCTAATGATATGATAATATATATGTCTTCCAATACTTTTCCTTTAAAAGAAATTTTAATGTTTTTCAAGCACTATACAGGTTATCCCGAACCAATTAAATTGATTTCAGACTCAAACGAAGGGCCAAAAAGTGTCAAAAACGGAGTCGTTTCAAAGCTGTTGAATAATCCTATGATTGCCAACAATAACCGTTTAGTCAATATTGCCGTCACTTTTGAATACTTATCTCTTTTATGTCGATATGACTTCAGATTATTTAAAAAGAATTTATGCGCTGATAATGAGTCGAATGTGAATAAATTTAATGGGACCTATTGGCCTATCAATTATTGGACTATTGGCACAAATACTCAAAACGGTTCAGCAAACTTTGTTTTACCGCTAATATAACTGTAGTTCAAATCAATTAGAGACTCAACAAAATAAGATTCACTCAAATTAATGTCTTATCAAAGCATTTCACTAATTTTCCACAAATGCACTGCCGTTTTGTTTATGAAAATGCGTTGGAACCACATTTGGCTCATCCCTAACAACCTTTGGATGCATTTCGATCGGAATTGACTTCATTTTTTGTTTTATTTATTAATACTTTTGTATTAATTTTATTATCTGTTAAATGAATTATTAAAGTATTATTTGAAAATATATTGTCTTATATAATGTCTTACTCTTTGGTTAGTTTGTAACCAATAAACTCAATAACTTTCATCCAAAAAACAAAAGCAAATTTCAAAAATTCTAATTGATCATGTTCAAATTCTACTAAGGTAATTTTAAAGAAACTTGGTAATTTAATGCATAATTAAATACTGTTATTGTATGAAGTTTTAATTTAATATCTCAAGTGGTTCTAACAAAATGTGGCCAAAATGTAAATTTCAATATAAATAAATGTTATCAATAATCGACATTTTAGGAAATATTTTGATACTTAATTCTATAAGGAATTTATTTTTTCTTTAATAATTTTGGTTTCACTTGAGTTATTAAATCAAAATTTTTTACAATAATACAGTATGTAAATATGCATAAAATTATCAAGTTTCATTATAATTAACTTAGTAGAATTTGAACAAGATCAATTAGAATTTTCAAAATTTTGAAATTTGGCTAATTTTTTCTAATTTAATGAGAATATTAAAAAACAAAACAAAACACGTATCTAATCAATTTTGATCTAGATTATAAAAAACATAAAAATTAAGAAATATCTATAACAATGTTTTAAATATAAGATAAGAATAAAAATATTGAATAATTAGAAAAATAAACTAGCTAGAATAAAAAAAAATTATTCTAATAAAATTCAAACAAAACCATAGTAGGGGTTAAAAAATAATTTAATTTGAATAAAAATTGGAGAAGCAAGAGCAATAAAACGAGTGCCACCAATAAAAGATTTGAGTGTATTTTAGACATTATTATTCCATATATTTATCGGCTCTGGTCATTACCAACGAATAGATGATTTACTTATAGTGGAATTAAAAAGTTAAATTCCACTGATCTAACATAATATAATATATAGATTACTTATAGTCTATAAGTTATAGATCCATGGTATGAGCCATTAACAGTTTCTTAACCCTGAAAAACATCGGAAATGACGGCAAAAATAATTGATAATAAAAAATAGTTGAAATATTGTAAACATAGTCTCAATACAAAGCCTTCATTGAATGATATAAATATATAGAAATGGATTTTTCAGAAAATCTTAAACTAATAGTTCACTAAATATCTTCAAAAGTTTGAAAATTGAGGTTAAAGTGATTAAATAGAAAAGCATTTACTGTGAGTTCATTTCACAGAATCGACAAAAATTGGAAACATTTAAATAATTAATGAAAACATAATTTAAATTTAATTAATAACAACATATGTATTATTAATATTTCTAACTATAACTAACTTACATTATCTTACAGTTTGTTTGACTTTTGTTTTTTCACTTTAAAAGCAATAATAAGAATAATAAGAAAAATAAAAATAGAAGTAATAATCCAATTAATAATTGATAATAATATTAATTTCATAATAATAATAATAATTATAATAATATTTTTTTATAATTAATCAATAATTAAGACTATCTGTATTCAGACATACAATTACCTCCGCAAACGGTATACAGTTTTTTGTTATATATTTATAATATTTATATTTTGTTTTCAATGTATTGTATTTTTGAAGTAAAAATGTCTAGAATTTACATAATGTATAATCAAATTTTACAATTGATTTTTGTCCCAAAAATTGTTGATATAATAATTTTTAATTATTAATAATATAATAATAATAAGTTAAGTTTCATAGAATTTGTTTAAACATTAGTATTTATCAATCATTTGGTGAGGTTTTTATCTTATAATTGGGTCAGTTTTTTGTCAGACAAAACAAAATTCAAGAAAAATTGTTTCGAAAAATTTTCTTCAAAAAACACTGAAATAAAATTTGTGTATTTCTTTGTTTTCATTACACAAAGTTTTCATTATTTTAAATCTTTTCAAATGACAATTGAATAAATTGATGAAAGGAATAGTATCTCAAATGCAGGGGCTCTTTGCAAATGAGACACTTTTCGATTCATTTGCACTTTTTTTACAGAATATTCTTATGTTTCGCGAAATATCTTAACCATTGATAGGACGATAGCTTTGGTTTTTTTTGATAATATTTGAGTTTTACTCATTTTTTAAATTTTCAATCAAATGATTAGTTAAAAGCATAGTTTGAAAGTGTTCTTCATTTGATGAATATCCTGGACTTGTATTCAAGTAAATCGTAAATTGATTTAATTGTTTCTCGAAATTCTTAATTAAGTTATTTTTAGAATTTTTGTGAATTAATTCACGAGAATTTCTTATTAAAAATGAGTCGTTTTGTTAACTTCTGATAATTAATTAGTTGTGTTTTTATATCATTTTAATTACTATCTATTTATTAGAATTTTCGTCCAAAATATCAATTAATTAAAAGTTTAGATAAGTTTGAAAAAAGTATCAGAAGTGCTCACAATTATAACTCATTAAATCAATTGTAAGAAAAATTAGAGAAAAGATTGTTTTGTATCACTTGAAGGCTAACACTGATAACAATTCAATATAATTGGCATTAAATTTATAATAAATTAAAATTTTTGGCAAACATTTGATATAAATTATCATTTGATAAAACTCGTCGACTATTCTTCAAAATTCCAATTATTCTTCAATCGAATTACTATTCATTACTTTTAATGTTTTTAATAATAAAAAACATTAATTGTTTTCATTAAACCCTTTCTTTAAATAATATGTCGCTTAACCTCAACTAATATCTCTCTAATTGTTTAGAATTAAATACATTTTCATATTTTGTTTATTAATTTGAATTTTTTTTCATTTTTTATATAAAACAATAAAGAAATCGTTGGAAAACTTATCTTCAGATATATTTTCAGTGATGTATCAATTAATGGGAAATAATTGTCGGATAGAAATAAGTGTTTCACAAATGAATGAAAAAAATGGAAATCATTTTTTGGTTTAAATATATTCCTAAAAATTACTCTTTTCATTCGTCCGCCTTCTCTGCTATTGAAGTCTTTTCTGATGATATCATATCTGTTTTCGATTTATCCGATGAAGTCAGAGAGGGCTCAGTATTTCTTCTCTTCATTTTGCTTTTTCTAAGCATTGTTGCCTACAAACACTCAAATAATTAGTGACAAATCAACTCAATTCTAAATTATAAATTTAATCAAATCTCAATACTATTACATAAATTATATTTTTAATATTAATTAAAACAAATGAAAACTAAAAATTTAATGAAGTAAAAAAGTTCTAAGATTATTAAAAAAAATATTCATTTGAGTCAATCATAAGTTATGATTCATAACATCAATATTTGAATTATATTTTAGCATTGGATAAAATCGCAGTTTTGTCGCATTTTTAATCCTTACACTTAAATACTATTACCCTACTAGTTTAAAAAATAAACCCTTTAATAAAGAAAATATAACTAATGTTTGACCTTTCCCTATACGTTGTATCATGATCAAACTCTATAATAAAAGATCCTGACCAATAACTATTAAATATTCAAGCGCACATTTTGAAAAGTGGGATGCTAAATTATATTTGACTCATTTTATTTGATTAATTAAATTAAAGTCAATGGTTTGTCAGCAAAATTTGTTCTCAATTTTTTAAATTTATTTAATAATTTAATAAAAATTGAATGACCAAGAGTACTATTTATCATTTTTTCTAACCTTTAGGGCGGACTTAAGAATAACAACTTCTCCTGGAGTTTGAACCCATGGTTCGCCGTCGACCTGTACTGGCATTTCGGTATTCAATTTAATCCGAATCTGAAAAAAATAAAATTTATTTGTGGTTCACATAAATAAATGAAAAAATGGTATACATGTCCGCCCTGTGCTATTCTCATTGCACTTCTAAGGCCACTTTGAATTTGGCCCATATGGACAACACCATTAACTCCGACCACTTCCAACATCCCATCGTAATGGTTAGGTTTTGAAAATTGGTCGTCCTTTTCAGGACCCCAGGGATTAGCACCTGATCCCCAACTGAATACAATATTTAATTTTAATTTATAAATTGAGGAATACCTCAATATATTCAGAATGATTATGCCCTCAACTGGTGGCAGATTTACTACTTTTCCGTCCACTTCTAATCTGATCTCTTTATGTAAGTCTCGCCACGACTTTCGACTAACCATTTTCTTGAGACCCATTTTCACATAAACTCCTTTATTGTGTAGTCTTTAAGAGTTTTAAATACAATTATTATTATTTGAAAATATTTAAGAGAAAAGGGATGTCAGACCTGCTGTTAAATTTATCGGGATTTTCTTCTCTGGCGTTATGGAATCCGAGGCAAAGGTCGGCATCAATCCCGAGACCGAAATAATTGTTCATAACGAAGATCGCAGTGTTGTCCTCTGATGTCGAACCCGAACTATTGGCCGGAAATCCAGGTTTTTCTTCCATTTGTTTCGTCGCTTCGTCTGAATGAAAGACAACTGTCCATCGATCCAAACGAATTTCTTCGGCGTCGATCACATCTTTAAGAACAGTGACCGGATCTTCTTGTCCCGTATACCCTGGACCCCATCTCAAAACTCGAGCTAAATCGTTGCCTGTGCCTAATGGAACGATAGCACAGGGAGGGGACTGACATTCAGAGTCTTGGCCCACATTATCTAAACATTGTAAAACCTGAAGCGATAATTAAAAAATTAGTGAAACCTATAAATGAGTGTAACGTAGAAAGTGAACTGACCCAACCAACTGTGCCGTCGCCGCCACAAACTAATATCTTATAGTCTTTAATATGTCGGCACACATATAGTCTATTATAAGTTCAAATTATTATCACAAATATTTAATAAAGCGATTAAATAAAGAAAATATATAAGAAAACATACCCGGGTAGAGGTCCACCATTTTCTAAGTCATAAACTTGATAGGGATTAAGGAGTTTACGAAATGATGATATAAGTTCGAGACCCTGACAGCCACCGCTCTTTACATTTACAAACACTAATAACGGCTAATTTAAAGTAAAATAATTGTTAAATCAATTAATTTATAATAAATATATGAGTACTGACCCGAACGCCGGGAGGAATCATATCAGCCATAATGTTGGGCAATAAAAGAACAAGTAGATTTTTGTCATCATAGCTGGATTCCCTCAGCATATAATAGGCTTTAACGGCAATGTCCGCGTTGTCATAAGTCACTATAAGCGAACCGTATTCGTAATATATTGGACCGATTTGTCGATATTTATATGCTGTCCAACAAATTAGGGGTTCGTTTAAATTTAGTCATTTTTTAATTTCCATTTTAAAAGTTATAAGTTTTTCAGAATTTCATAATTATTGGATTCGCATTACTTTTGGTTAATAATTAACTATTAATCACTATTTGAAAGTATATTTAAATTGTTATCTTTTCAGTAAATTATTGCAATAAATGCATAAACAAAAAGTAGATATCATAGTATCATTCAATACATGTATTATTTTTGTTAAAACTATGATTTAGATTCTTAAAAATTCTAAATTTTAAAATAAACTTTTGGTCATAAATTTGTTTTTTTACACTTTTTTATGAACTGGATAGTTTTTGTGAACATATACCCCAAACCCTTTATATATAATTCTTTACAAAATTAATACCGTTTTTATGAACTAGATAGGTTTTGTGAACATAAATGTATGCACAACTAAGTTCATAAAAATGGCAGTGAAGTGTATATATTAAAAAGTAACATGATCATGTAACTGATAAATTTTATTTTTAAGTTTTTTAAGTCATTCACATAAAAATATTCATTAATTCTTAGTTTATGTCAAAACATATAATATTTTTAAAAAATTAATTCAATATTTTTATGGTTTGAATGAATGAATAATATTAACAAATAAAACATTTTTTTCCAAATATTTTATAATTTTTATATTCAAATATATCTCAAATCGTTTCAATGATTTTTTTAAAATTAAATTATTATAATATTTGAATACATTTTCAGTTCAATCAAATGGTCTACAATTTTAAATATAATTATTTAAATTAAAAAATAATATTTCAGAATATGTCAAACAATGGTTATGAATGTCTTTAATCATTTAAAAGTTATTAATTAAATATATTTTCATAATTAAATGACAAAATATATTATAATCTTTAATTAGAGTTCAATTTTAGATAAGTGACAATAATATCCATCGCTTCCATCAAATAATTTACGAATTGATATTTCAATTGAGTGAACGTCCATTTGTCCGAAATAATAGTTTTTAAACTCCTGAAGAATGGCTGAGCCGTCAAAATATATTTGTTTCCGATTGCGTTCCCTTACGTTTTCATCTCTTCCTTTATTAAGAAATTTGGTGTTCATAAGAGTGACGTGAAGTTTGACAATAGCCTCGGACTCCATTTTTGGCAACCGTTTATGACTGTCCTTTAAAAGTCCACTCTCTTGAAACTTTTGGCAAATGTAATCAACAATTGATTGGAGACACTTATTATCTGACATATCGTAAACTCTGGCAAATATGACATTGACTTGTGTCGGGTCATCATTCATATAATCAATGCCTTCGAGTTTTATTTTAAGAGTTTCTCCATTAAGTAATGGTTTAATGAAGTTTTGATGACATTCTTCTAATATTTTTGAGGACAAATCCTTTTCTTTTTGATCGACTAAAAGAAGTGGAGCTATAGTTAAGTGTAAAATAGTTGGCGTTTGAAACAAAGACTCATCGATTCCTTTGTTTAGTTGACTTTCATTTAATATCTTTGACTTAAAAGTTAAAAATCGGTCACAAATAAGTCTTTCATTAAAAGGAATGGAAACAAAATGAGTGAATTCGCATAAATGTCTGGATCTCTTAGCGATGTCTTTTATTTTATTGATGGCATATCTAATGTTGTCGACATTGTCTCCAGTGATGACAATAGTACTGGAATTGTCTTCTTTGAAGGGAACTTCAATCTTACAATAGCTCTGGAGTTCAATTTCTCTCTTTTTGTGACCTTTTTGTCCGATAATAAATTTATGGAAATCACTAATGATTTCTATTTGAGCCCTAAAACGCTTTCCTTTACCATCGCTTATGTCTCGAATGTCATCCAATTCTTCCAAAGAATCAATTGATAACAATTTAGAAGTAGTTTCTTCAGTTGTCCACTCTTTAAACTTTACTTCTTCTTCTTTTACCTCTTCATCCCATTGTTTATTAATTTCCTCAAAGTCTGTGTCATTTAAGTTATCAATAATACCATCATTTGTCAGATCCAATCTTCGGAAACACATATTTCCAATTCTTTGTAATTTTGGTCGCATTATATCCATATTTCAATTTGGGTTTAATAACAAAACAATTCTTTAATTAATTGATTTTAAAAATATAATTAAAACTGTTTAATAAAAACAAATTAGTTTTAAATTAAAACTTTTAATAATGAAATCAATTTTTATAGACTACGATATAAGAAAACTAATGACAAACAAAATGTTATATAGTCATTCAAGTAAGAGCACGGAAAATATTGGAAGACATTTGCAAATTTTCATTCTGCCGTTCAAATAGTATATTACATATGTTATTTGATATGA
>JAQFZM010001919.1:0-15694 GCA_034695785.1 Galumna obvia | reverse complement strand
TCTCTCTTTCTTTCTTTCTTTCTCTTTCTCTCTCCTATTCTGTGCTCCCATTCTTTGTGTAAACTATTTGGAAGAGTTATCACATTTTCATTTGTATTATTTGGACAATTCCTTTGAGTTTTTTTTGGCAAACAGAACGAGCAAGAATAAACCACTTTCTAAAGATAAAATAGTTCAAAAATATATTCTTGTTTATTTTTTATATGTTTTAATATGTTTCTTTCTTCTTTTTAACTATTCTAGTTTACTTTGTTTGAAAATATATTGTAGTTGATCTTGGAGAGTTTATTATTGTTTAAAGTAAACTTGCACATTCCTGTTCTGATATTTTATTGTATGAGAAGAATGTAATGAATAGTCCTTTACTTTTGATTGTGAGCACAGCCTTTGAGACCGACTCTGAGTGTATGTGATATGAAAACCACAAAAAAACGTCAATTCTTGTGGAAATTTTTGGCGCAAATAATAATGAATTTCGAGTTATTTTGTGGTCAAAAATATTCTGACAAATGATAGTCAGGTCATTAGTGTAGAGGAAGTCCACTCCTTATCAAAGAATTCATTATTGAGTCAAAGATTTTAGTATTTTTTACAAAAGAGACGACAAAAATAGAGATAAAGATTCCACGAATAGAGAGCACCAGATTTAATGATGACTAAAATTAATGAGCCTGTTCATTTTACAGGAATTATCTTGGTTATCTTAGCTTCATTCATATCAATATATTTATTTTGATTTTGCCTCGTTTATAAACTAATTCATTTTTCGTGTTATTCATATTTATGGTCGCATTTAATACTATAAATTTTATATGAAAATACATTAATCAATAAACTTGGCACTAACCAAGGTAATAACAATTAACCAAAGAAAAAAATACTTTGTTTGCACAGTTTAAGTGCATTCTTAACTTAATGTACCTTGCTTGTGTTTTATTTACAAACAGATAAATTATTACGTGTTTTTTTCCTAGAATCAATTTAGTTATCTAGATTAAACTTCCTTTTAATTTATTTTTATTAAAAGAGCTTAAAAGGGCTTTTTGTTATTATAAAGAATTACAAGTATCAAGTTACAACCTTGGTCATCAAAGATAAATAATATTTTTACTAAAGTGTTTCCTGGGTCATTCAATAAATTGCTTTTTTTAATTGCTAGGTAAATAATTAAATGTTTCCAAGTTATTTCTATACAGTTATATCTTAAACAAATAATTACTATAAAAAAATATTTATAAAAACTAAAGTTAGCTTGATAAATTATTAATAAAGTATTGTGATAATAATCATAATATAATTAAAATTATCTAGTTAAAAAATAATATACAAAAAATAACTATAATATATGAAATCTCAAGAATAAATGAGTCTAGACATAATAACCCAGGAGAAAATTCGTCAGAACAAATGTAGTCACTGATATGATCTTGTTTATTTATAAAACTTTTTCTAGAATTGGTATTAATTTCCCAAAAGACAGTTTTGAAATAAATCTTCACTTTTTATTCCCTCAAAATGATGTTTATAGAGAACAGTTTGTATATAATTAGGGAACAGAATATTCCGGAATAATTTGAATTTCTCTGAAAAGTTGTTTTCATTCTTTTTTGGTGACATTCGTTTGAGTTCTTGTTTTACAAGACATGACTTTTTTCTAGAATTTAATTGTCTTTTAATGTCAGATATAATTAACTATTTATTTGAATGAAATTCAGTTCAATTAAGATAATTAAAATAACCTTGTTAATTAACAAATGCCAATCATTATTGAGTTTATTGAGCAATCATTTCATTACTCGACTATTATATTAATTCCATGATTTAGTAAAAATATAATTTGCACCTAGGATCATTATTATTTTAAATAAAAAATAAAATAAATAGTTTTAATTATAAAAATTCTCAAATAAAATAAAATAATTTTCTTTTTATTTTGATTATTTTGGTGTAAATTCCATTAATTGAATCAATTTTTGAAAAATATGGAATATCATATACATTATTCCATGTAAACAATAATGTATATGAAAATAAGTTACCATGATGGAAAAAGTAACTGATTTTTTTATAAATAACTATTTATATTTATGAGAAAATTAACCATGGTACTTGCAAAGTGTAAGGCGGAAGACACGTTCATTTAGTTAAATACAAAACTAATCAAAACCCGAAAATTACTATTCATTGCACAGAATTCGAGTCTTAATTTGTAGTAAAGAATCGATTTTTCGATCATTTCTTTGATTATATAAAAGAGGAAGAGATAGTAAATCGTTAATTACCTTGAATTGAAAATAACTTTCCTCGTTAATTGTCTACTCGAAAGTTCTATAATCAAGAATTTCCTTAATATGTTTATGAAGTGATTATAGTTTTTTTTAATGAAAACTTTGTTTTAAATGCATTTCTAAAGAATAATTTTTTTATGAATAATTAAAATTGATTTTTGTTTTTATAGTTTTTTTGAGTTCAATGTATTATCTTTTGATGGTTTATATCGATTATCGATTTTCAGTTAAATAGTGATTTAATGGCCGAAGGAAAACATTGTAGACTTGGTCTATATTCTGGGCCAATCTTTTACTGGTTTCAAGTGTTTTGAATGTTTTACTCATTTTATATGAAAATATTTTTCTTTGGATTTTTCTTTTGTAAGAATAGATTTAAATAAATTTATTCAAATCTAATGATTCAAAGATTGAAGTTCTGAAACATTTGAACATTTTTTTCCACTGATTTTTCTTCAAGAATTTAAATTCTTTTCGGGTACTTTTGAGAACAAGAATAAAGGGATGAAATTTCATTAAAGTAGATATGATCAAGGTGGTAACAAGGTTATTTCATGTAGAGTTAGTCTTATAAAATTGATGAATAGCTCATGTCCATAGTTTGTGTTGATCAAAATAAGTTACCTTGATCATTTCACAATTTGAAGATAATTTCAAACGAAAGTATATCTACTTTTTTAGAATTATTTTGAATCCGAAAATAGAGATTATTTAAAAAACAGTGCTTTTCATAGAATAGAAGTGTAATTAAAATTCAATTTGAAGAGTGTCTGAAATAGCACTCAGTCTGTGCTCTAATTTCAATTTACAACTATTCATAAAAAAAATATAACTGAGATTTTTAGTGAATTTTATGAAATCCTTTTGCGAGATAACATTTAAAGAAAACAATTCACTGAAATATTTGTTAAACAAATGTGGAGGGAGGGAGGGAGGGAGGGAGAGAGAGAGAGAGAGAGAGAGAGAGAGAGAGAGAGAGAGAGAGAGAGAGAGAGAATTTGAAATAAAATGAGATGACATTTTGTAATACAAAATCTTATTTTGTTAGAAAAACTCTTGTGTTTAGTTTATTTTACAAATAAATAGCTATTTCTTGAAATTTAGCTTCAATTGAACAGAAAATACTGATTTGAAATTCGTACTAGATACTTGGATAAGCAAGGTTGATAGATTTAGTGAAGTTTTTCGAATAATAGAGTGAAAATAGGATTTTCTTTTATAATAAAAGAATTTTCCGTTTTCTAAACGGTTTATAGAATTTACTTCTTCTAAGAATCTAGCAAAAAAATTCATAAAAGAGCTTGCACATATACTTCACATATATCGAATATCTTAAATAACACTTACGCTAAATGGACTGAAACTAATAAAAAATACTTTTAAATATATAAGAATATAATAAATACTTTTTAGGTATTTCTTGATTTTATGGAACCGAAAGAGATTTATAGTATTTGAATCTCAAATACCATTTAATGGACACTAGTTTTGGCTAATATTTGAATTGAGTCAATGCAAACATAATTACATTTGCAATGGTTTTTCCTTTATGTGAGTTTAAGATAAATATGATTATCTTGCTCATATACGTGATTTACTCTGAATTATTGATCTATTTATCAGATAGTAATAAGAATAACCAAGATATTTATTTAGGAACTATTTTTTTCGCGCAATAGTTTATTACGACTATATGTTTGCTTAAGACTATCCATTACTTAGAAATATTTGAGCTTGTTATGAGCAAGGTGCAATTTTTCAATTCTTTTCTTAAGATTTTCATTTTATTGATAATTAGGTTCTCTTTGAAATTTAATTACTTTAAATTTACCAAGATTAGATTTATTTTACAATATAAATCTTGATTAAATATGCTCATGGCAAAGTTGTTACTAGTCTTTATTCGCTGAGGGAGATATTATTCTGTGCGTAATAAATATGAAGGAAAATATATTGGAACTAATGGTTATCAACAGTGATATGACAGTCAATATTGATTTGACGCCAAAGACTGTTCGCTTGAAAACACATTTAAGCGTTAAATTCATATCAGTTTTGAATATAATATATGTGTTAGAAATCGATGTTTGAAAATATATAAATCTCTTCGTAATATAATCTTCATATCTATAGAGTTGTAAAGTTTTAGAATATTTCAGTGAATTTACTCGAAAATTTCGACTACAGACAGAACTAGGTTTAAGTTTTCTTACACTTGAGTTTATTTATAAATCTATTTTAAGACTAACAAGTAGTTCATAGTAAGCAAGATATATTCAAGTGGAATTTTCAAAATTTACACTCATATAGAGAACATTAAAAAAATTACCAAGCAAGTTTAAAGGATAAAGTACTCTAGAAATTTATTGTGATTATACGAGTATTTAAGCCCTATATATGACTTTCCAATAGAATCGAAGTTTTATACGAATAAAACACTTTAAGCATAATATTATTATTATTATTTTTTTGCTAAATTGACGTAAAAGTTATATAAAATCCTATAAAATATGGGCTGAAAATGATTTGATCCGCAAAAAAGTCGAGTCTTTTCGCTATTTATTAATGAAATTTTAGTTCATTGAGTCAGTACTCAGATTATAAGTGAAAGTTATTTTTCAAACTTTAATTAATTTTTTCAATTAAACTTTATTTGTTTTGTTAGATGTTCTCGATAATGCTTCATTTATCTTGGTGATTCAGCCGTTTTTTACTCTAAATCATGAAAAATGAGTTTATTTAAAATGCAGTTTTTCTGTTTCCAATTTTTTCTTGCTCCTTTTTTAATAGATAATTCTCTGTGACATTTCATATCTCAAATCCTATTTGCATGATAATATAATATACATTAAATTTTATTTGAAAATATGGCACAAATTATTGATAAATATGGATGAAAATTGAGCTGGATATACTTTGCTTATTTTGAGAGATTGATTGATCAAGTACAATACAGTAATAAGCCTTGGTCAATTTCCTTTTACTTTTATTTTGAATGATGAGTGTCCTGGGACCTATTTTGATTAATGATAGACTGTTAAAGTTAATGGACTCAGATCATTGAAAAAGGTGCTTGATCAATTTTAAAGATTCCAATATTAATAAAAATGTTATTACAGTTCAGTTATTAGTCATTAAAATCATTAATCAAAAGAAAAGAGAAATAATTTTTTCAAAAAAATAAAATAAATGAAAACAATTTTAATAGATTTTGAAAATCCTTTTTTCAATAAACGTATGGAAAAGAAATATCTTGAGATTAGATGAAAGAAAAGACTATTTTTCTTATGCTTTTGTTGTTTAATTGATGGTCGAATATATCGAAACTTTTTACTGTTATTTGTCATCACTGGTGGAGAGGCTGTGCCGGGACTCAACTCGATTGGAACGGATAGCAATACAATAAAAGATATATTAGAAAAGTTGGCGACGAATAAACTTTTCTTTAAAATATGTTTTTTCTATTAATCAAATATACGTTACTTTTAGTATTGAATCACAATTGAAATGAGAGTCATATAAAAAATATGGTTGACATGACCAAGGTGATCTTTCAACAAACTAATTGAATTTCAAGTTTTGATATAACTGCCATCAATCAAGTTTTAAATTTCCTTTCATATAATGGAAATTTGATAGAATTTGTGGATAGAAATCGATTTTTGAAATAAAAGAGACATATATTATCTTAGCACTTCAATAGTGGCTAAATTAATTTTAGATAGTTTATAAATTATAGTTTATTCGATAAACTGGGTAATTGTGGAAATAGTAACTTGATAAAGATGATGCTTGGTAAAAGAAGATTATATAAATTTGATAATAATGAGATGACCCCCCGTTGAACAGCACTCAATTGAAATTTGATCAAAACTATTGATATTCTATTAGTAAAAGAGTAGAGGAAAAGATCCAGAATTTTGCCGTTTTTTGTGATAAATTGGGTTTTTATGTAACTGTCGTTTTCTAGAGTTCTGTTTTGGTTCTCTCAATACGAATATTAAACTCAATTTTTATGCCTTTCCTCTCAAAAGTAGAGTTTTTTTTGAGTCGACAAAAGAAATTGACTTTTTCTCAAAAGTCAGTCAATATTTTTTGATGTCATTTAGATTTATCACAATTTTTAGAATTCCTTATCTCATATTCTTATTATGAAATGTTCTAGGTGAAATGGTATACATATGTGTCAAACTTGATATTTATTGATGTGTGCATGATAATATCTTATAGGATTTTGACAAGGTGATTTAAAAAAGTAATAACTCTTCATTGTATTTACATATATAAAACTTTATTTTGATGAACAATATTTGACTGAACAATACTTGAAAATGATATGAGCAAGTAAGATTTAGTTGTCACTTTATATGCATTTATATTTTAACTATAAATTTCCATTATTTTACCATGATAAATTCTTCTAGGCAATTCCATTTAGAATTATTTGAGCAAGATATTGTTATCTGAACAAGTTTATTCCATTTAAGAGTTTTATCCATTGGAATGTGTTTTAATTAAAAGTAGAATCAAAGAATTTTCTATTTAAGCTAGGACTTTCATTTTTTTTCAATTGAGTGTTTTATTAATGATTTGGATAAAGGATTGCCGGCACAGAATAAGTGATAGAGAAGGAAGAAAAGCAGAAAAAAATTCTTTCAATTGATTAGATGTGGTATTCATAACACACCTGCGCTTCAGTTAGGAATGCATTTCCAATGAATAGAAACAAGAATTGGAATTAAATGAGAAAAGAATGTCTTTAAAAGTGTAAATCTGATCCCAGAGTTAATTCTGAGCTAAAGACTGGCTTTTCTTTTGGAGATCGATTCTTACAGACATTCAGAGCCAAAGTGTTCACTAGATTTATACAAAGCGATGGAATTTATGTAAGAATTTAAGAATTGGGAGAACAGAATAAGTACTCGAATAGTCAATAAATTTCTCCGTCGGTCTTATCTTAACATTGCTTTTAAAAAATGCGAAGCAATCGTTTGGAGAGAGAGAGAGAGAGAGAGAGAGAGAGAGAGAGAGAGAGAGAGAGAGAGATTTTGTTTGATAGCAGTTTAGAAATCAAATGCAAAATAGAGCCAAAACTTATGCCAAAAATTGTTGGTTTAATGTTAGGGTTGGGCTCAAGATTGGCGTCATTTAGATAAGAGTGGAAACTATTTGCGGTTACTTTCAGTGAAACGTATTTTTCAATTGGAGAACATTTTGTGTCATAAAATGGCCAAACATTTCATAAATTCTTGTGTTTAGTTTCCATTAAAAGTTGTTTGATGTTTAGGTTAAGTAAGACTTTTGTGTTTTTGTTAGAATAAAAGATTTAATTAAAATTCATTTGAGATTCTGTTCACACAATTCATAATCCATTTTTTGAAGGATGAGCTCAAAAACATGTGTTTACTTCTAAAACAACGAAGACTTTTATAAATTGAAAAATCATGTTATCATCTTGATCAATCCTTTCCTAGGATTATTCACTTAAAAAGATATTTTTCAAATATTCCAAGCTAACTTTAGAATACTAATCGAATTTTCAATAAATCTTTAACGCATAAGAATTTGAAATGTGCAAGGTAGTGCAAAATAATTGAAGCTATTAGTTTAATAATCTTGTTTAAATTAAATTTTCTTTTATAATTCTAGATAAAAATTTATATTAAAATATAACATAATGAATTACCTTGGTTACATTTAAAAGTTAGAAAAGTGTTAGTAATGTTTGTTCGGAAATCAATAGATTTTGAGCTTTAGTTTTATAGACATTGGATTAAATGGGGGTTTACTTTGACTTTAGAAATGAGATTAACAGTTCATCTCTGAAGGAAATATCCCCGAATTGTCGGCTGTTTTGTTGCATTTATTGTTAGATAATAAACACTTCTTTGCAAATGAGTAGATCTGTGTTTATGTTTATGTTTTGGTGATTGAGAACTACTATTTCCCTATCATTACAATCATTACAATCATTACAATAATTGAATCTAAAAGTCTTGACATTCATTTTCTCATTTGGTATCTGAATGTTGTTTTCAATGAGAAAGGAAAGGGGAGTGGGTGTGTGTTTATACGTTTGTATGTATGTTTGTGAGAGAGAAAGGACAGAATGACTAGTATTTGAAAGTCAATTTTCTGTTCCCATTTATCGCTATTTATTTGAAGTCAAGAATATAAATGAATGGATTAAGAAATTTCTCATTCAATGGAATTCTCAATTGATTGCTATTCAACCACTTTTATCGATGAGTAGTGAACACCGACTAAACAATGAGTTCACTCATTCTGTAGTCATTCTCTATATTGATGTGTAAGTCTACAAAAATATGGAACCTTTACATATGAGCCTTTACTTATGAATGCCATTATATTCTCTAATATATTGTTGTGGGAATTGCTCTGAGATTTAATCTAAATTCTGTGTCGACTATTTTCTCTGCTCTTCTCCTATGGTTTGATGTATTATATGCTGTTCTCTTTTGTTGGTTTGTTTGTCTCAATGAATTCAAATATTAATTCATATCTCAGCGATGATTTATCTTTTAATAATCATTGAGCTTGCTTATTTTTATGAAAGTTCTAATTTTCGTTAAATATTTTGTAATAAATAAATGTCAGAATAGTAAATGTTTTCCATTTAAGAAATGGTCTGAAATAATATTTTTTTAATAAAAATTTTGATTAATTTCTAGTTTAAGACAAAACTATTTATTTTTTTTACCTTAAAATGAAAAATTAGTTTAAAATTTTTATCGCATTATTTTAGACTAAAAATTTTATATATAATATGCTATTCTTATTAAATAACCATTTGTTCCATGGCTTTAGCATAAAACAGGAACAAATAAGAATCCTATAATCATTAGCAGCAATTTAATTTATTTTGTAAAATTACCTTGTAACAATTTGGGTCACCATTTTGTCAAGTTTATTTCAATTGATAAATTATTAAATACTAGTAATTATTTACTCTTTTATTCGATGAAAAATAGTACTAAAGTCACTTATTAAATGAGCATGGTTCTTAATTAAAGTTATTTAATTGAATAATGACCAAGGCGATGCAAAATATTTAAATAAATATTTTATCGGTTTTATATCAATTCCTAGGACTTTCAGGGTAAACTAATTATGTTATCAGGATACTTTTAACAAATTTTTATTATAAATATATATAAATATTTGAATCTTTAATAAATATAAAATATTTTAATAAAAATATGGCAATTAAGTGGTTAAATATATTGTTTTCTATATAAAAATTCAGATTTCAATAGATTTTCAAAATCTTTAGAAATTATTAGAAGCAATTATGTATTACAAAAAATCCTAACAATATCCCAATCGCAGTCCCGAAAAGATTTTCTCATTTAAATGCTTACTGTGAGGTCTAAAGGAGCTTATTTAATTACAAAATGTTTTTAATGAATAAAGAACTAGTTTTAATGATGAAATCATTAAATACAGATAATGTATTGTCTCATTATCAACTATAATACACTAAAAATAAATTAAACTCTTTATTTGAAATTAAATTTTGAATAAATAAATAAATATTTGGATAAATATTTTTTCACTTTTTAGTAAATATTTTATAACATATTTCACCCAGAATAAATAAATAATTTGCATCGCCTTGATTATTAATGATTCAAAAATGATATTTTTCTGTAAAATGATCAGTTCTTTGATGTTACAGAAATTCTCAGTTATAAGTGAGGAAATACTCCCGTATTTGTAGATTTATATTAATGTATATTGCTCTGATTAAATTTTAAATTAATTATAATTTTTATTGTTTTGAAAATTATTTTAAAAATTTAATTTAATTAGAATTTGAACTTTTTGAATTTATAGTCAAATAAAATCAATTACTAATCAATTAATTAACATATTAATTTAAGACGAATGATTTAAATTCTTTTAAAATATAAATTATCATAATTAATTTTTAAACTTTATGTAAATTTATACACTATGTTTTTTTTAAAGTTAGAATATAAATTTATTAGATCTTTAATCTTCATATATTTGTTTATCCATAATATAATCTTTAATAATTTCTAAAATATTGCAAATTTATTCTAAAATATTTTTGCTACCCGAGTGAATTTATATTAAATTTGAATTTGCTTAAAATTTGAAATTAATTAAATTCTTTTTAACTAAAATTATACTTAAAACAATTTTATTAAATTATTAAAACAAAAATTTCATTTAATTCAAAAAATATTAAAATTTTTCAAATTTTTATAAAAAAAAATTTAAATTAAAAATCTAGTTAATAACTAAAATTTTATGTTTAATATCAAAAACACAGAATTGCTTTTAAATCGATGAAAAATTACTTTATAATTTATAAATATCTTGAACATTTTAAGATTGGCAAGAATTTTTATTTGTTTACAGAAATATTAATTGTTCTACAAATATCATTAATTCTAACATAACTCATTAATTTTACATTTTTCAAAATTTTTAAAAGAATAACTGATAAACAATAAAATTATAATTGTAGGAATCAATAACCTGATAATTTAAATGGTATATCTATTACTATTTCTAATAGAAAATAAAAATTATAAAATTTCTGAAAAAATTAAATTTAAATATTAAATTGTATCTATAATATTAAAATTTTTTTAATTATTTTTATTCTTCTATTCTTATTTTTTATTAAGCAATATAAACTTAAATTTTAAAATTCTAATCATTTTTTTATTATTCTTAAAGTATTTTTGTTAAAAATCTGTACTATTTTCTCTTGGATATAGCTAGAGATAGGCAGAATGTTATGAAGATTAAAATTTAAAGATGGCAAATAGCGCGTGCTCAAATTTTCCATATATTATGTTTGATAATTTCAATGAATTTATATTACAGTCTATCCAAAGGTTATTATTTTTAACAAATGTTAATCATTGAATCAGATTTCAATGTAATACATAAATATCTATCTCAAATTAATTATGGTAACTTTATTTTATCAAACCTTAATAGAATTAGAATATACATAGGTCAAAAGAAATTATTCGTATTAGTTTTCAAGCCAATTTTGACAAAACTTTATAACTTTTTTCATACTTTTTTGCCTATCTCTAGATATAGCCTAGAAGAGAAATGAACTCAGGCTTTGTTTTTTGAAAATTTTATATTTAAAATATAAATTTTATTGCAGATTTTAAAATGATAAATAATAATTCATTTCTTACATTAATTATAAGTCTATTACTAACTATCCTTAATAACCTTTCTTAATAAAAAAAGCTTTTGAAATATTGAAAATAATATAATGAATAAATTAATATTTAAAATTCTTATACATTTTTATTTACTTAATTAATTTATTTCATTATTATAAAAGTCATCATTATAGTAATAGACGATATAATAAAATATAATTTTGATATTTTTTTAAATTTTGATATCTTTTTCATTAAGTTTATAGAAAATTATTCCCCGATTCTCTTTATTTTTTTTAGTAACAATGGCAAATGGGAAGCTAAACATTCTCTGTAAATTTAAATTTCATTAAATAACAAACTTTAATTAAATCTTTGTAAATTTACAAAAATTTACCAAAATAAATAAAATATATCACATAAAGATGAATGAAAACAAATAAGAATAGAGCATTTTATTAGATTTTATATAATTGCAAACAATGATTTGATAGGATATTAAGAGAATTTTAAGTAAATAATAAACAGTAATTGATTAGTGACAAGGATATTTATACTTTGTTAATAGAATCATTACTGAAACCATTCAATTAAAGGAATGGGAATGATAAACATGAACTGGAAAAGTATAGTTTTTGTGCTTTAAAAATGAATAATTTTTAATTAACAATTAAGAACAAATGTCAACTTGTAAAATGAACCAAAGGCTGTATTCAAAAAGTATATTACTATAAAATTCTTTAATTTTGACCAAAAAATAGAAAAAATTACAGTTCATAAATAATATATAAAAATTTTTGAATTGGATATATTATGAAGTTAATTTTATAAGTTTGAAGTATCTTAACCTAAAATCCTATAAAAAGAGATTAGAAGAATAATTTTATATGACTCAGAAATAGGTACTCCACTGACTCTTGTAATAAATATGTGTCCAAATCACATAGTAAGGACACTTTCAGAAAAAGAATGTTAGTTACTAAAATAACTTTTCCATTGTTAGTTTTTAATTTGAACATTATTAGACATTTTAGTTTAAAACAGATTTTTGAGTCTTAATTAGTCTAATGCATATAGGTTTCACGCTATTTCTTTAATAAGACACGAGTTTTATTAGACATTGTTTATAAGTTAAACAAATAGTGATTATTTGTCTTTTAAAATGCCTAAACTTAAAATGCAGGAGTTAACAAAAATGAAAATATATGAAAAGGAGAGCAATGGTATGTAATCAATACTATTTAATTACAAGACTATGAAAAGTGTCCTTTACTTTAAATGTTGTTATGTTGTGGTTAATTGCGGTAAGAAATCAATCAACATTTAAATTCATATAAACATAAAAAAGTCAACAATTCTTTCGAAATCGTTACAACAAAACAAGCCTTTGTTCAAAAATTCTTTACTGTAACAAACTGATTTCAAACCCGATTACTGTGAGTTCTTTATTTCTTTAAATGTATTATTTGACTACATTTCTAAACCTTGATACCAATTTTTTTAAAAGTTATGTTAAACTTGATTTCTTGAAAATATTTTCCTTGTATTACAGTTGACGATAATTTTAATGAACTGATCGAGCAACAGAATTTATTTCATAAAAGTGATTACTTCATAAAATCGATCCTCATTTTCCATAGTTTATATTAGCTTTGGTTTGAATATATGGTTTAAAAAAATGGTCGGTTCATAAAACCGATACTTCATAAAAATGATTGTCGAATTTAAATGGATTATCTTGTAAATAATGAATAGAAAAAATCTATGTGAAAAAATTGTTGCTTGACACTTTTAGATCAAAGCTAGTACTAAGAAATACAGTAAGCCTAGAAAGCTTAACTGATTTAAACAAACATGGTCCTAAATTAAAGTATATATTATCTAGATCATTTTACTATAAAAATTTTCTGCGTCCCATCATTAGAAAACAAAAATAAAATAAAATTAAATTTAGATTTTTAAAGCTTGAAGCAACGTGGTAAAACACTAAATATTAACTTAAAATCCTTTGATTTGCTAATAGTTTATAGTACTTAACTAATTTCATATACTGGGTGTCCAGAATTGAGCTCCTTTATTAAAAGTTTAATTATTCAAAAATTAAAAAAGATATTAAAATGAAATAAATTGTAAATTAATAAACAATAATTGGCATTTTATAAATGATATTTTGAAAATGGCTGCCATTAATAGCAATCACGTGATACAACTTTATTCAAATTTCGAAATTTTCTTTAACATATTAAATATTTTTGGAAGTTGTTACTGACTTATTACCGCCACTCTAAGGACCAGGATAATTTGTAAGATATCTATCTATCTCAAATTTCTCAATTAAACTCTAAAATATTCAAAAATAAATTAAATTTTTGTAAATAAAATTTTTAAAAATTCCTAAAATTTTAATAAAATTCTAAATATTCGCTTTAAATGTATTCGGATTTAATAATAAATATTTGTCCAACTAAGCCTTATATGACCTTATTGTTTTTATTGGTTTTGGACCTTTTCCATGATATAATGTAATAATAGTAACTCTTTTTTTAAACAAAATTTTGTTTCTTGCAAACGCCATATTTAAATTGGTTTTTGAGATGGAAACAATTAAATATCAAATGCACAATCTTTCTCAAACTAGTTATAATTTATTTTTTATTTTGGCTAATGCATGGTAAAAATTGCGCAAAATTTAAAAAAGGAGCTCAATTTGGTACACCCAGTACATGTTTAATCATGTTCAATTTGAATATATATTTAGTGCTTTAAACTTTAAATCTCTAAATTTAATTTAATTTAATTTAGTTTTCTAATGATGGGACGCCAAAAATTTTTATAGTAAAATGATATAGATAATAAAACCTTTAATTTAAGACCAAGTTCGTTTAAATCAGTTAGGCTAGCTAGGCGCAATGTACTTCTAAGTGACATTATTTTTAGAAAATTTTGTTTTTATATATGAAATATAAACATATTTGATTAGTTCTAATGGGTTTACCTTTGAATTGATCAAAAAATATCTAGTGATAATGTCATTCACACTGATATCTTATATGTTTATTTACAAAATATTCTATGTATAAGGTAATAAAGATTTTCATAATTATTTATTAATATATTTTAACATTTGAATTACCAGAATTTGTTGCCTCTATATCGATATAAGGGGTTAGGTTTTAGGTTATACTTCATCCCTTTCACTATTAAATCCAAAAATATTTTAAATTATGTAATTTTTTAAAAATATGTTTTTCATGTTAGAAAACCACAAAGTAAAATTTTATAAATCTATTTAGTTTCTTACAATATCTCCAGCCGTTCATAAATGATTGCATTTTTTACATCCAAAACTTTTTGAACATTACAATAACAAAATCCAATAGAGAAATCATGGGATGTTTTCGGTCATATTGTAAATGAAGGAATATATTATGACTAACGAACCTAGTTATTACAAAATTAAATTATTTTTCATCTATGTTTTCAATATACAGGTCACGCAAAAAAAATTTCCCTCGGAGATTTTAAATGACTCAAACACGGGTAAAGATATTTAAAATCCGTAAAAAGCATATTAGAATACAACCTTAGTATAATTTTTTACTAGAGTGACCAACTTTCAAGTTTCGGCCTCAGTATGGCTTAGTTGGACCAATGCTAGACCCTATGTCCCCCAATAGGTTAAAACATCTTGGGCAGGTTTTTAAATTGGATCTGATAGAAGAAGAGTTAAATTTAATAACGACACCAAGGTCATTAAAATCATTCAGGGAACACAAGCGCAGTGGTGATTTTAATATCAAGGTTTTTAGGGAAAAGACACATAGAGGTGCCCAATGAAAATCTGGAACACCTGGAACCCGGAATTTTTTGTAATTTTTGAATAGATAACATTGAGTGGAGCATCTTTGTTGTTTGTCACTTTATTATCAAAGCTAAGATAAAACCTCCAGAAGTTGCTCAAATGGGTGAAAAGCCATATAATATAACATTATTCCTCCAGATTGATTGCTTTCTTGTGGCAATATCTTAGCTTTGATTAGAAAGTGCCATGCAACAAAGTTGCTCCACTCAATGTTATCTATTCAAAAATCACAAAAAATTCCGTGTACCAGGTGTTTAAGATTTCCATATGGTACCTCTATGGGAGTTTTCCCTAAAAACCTTGATATTCAAATCACCACTGCACTTGTGTTCCTTGACTGATTTTAATGATCTTGGTGTCGT
>JAQFZM010001918.1:0-15697 GCA_034695785.1 Galumna obvia | reverse complement strand
CTCGCTCTCTCTCTCTCTCTCTCTCTCTCTCTCTCTCTCTCTCTCTCTCTCTCTCTCTCTCTCTCCCCGCGATTCCTCTTTGATTTGCTATTTTCTCATACAATACCCAAAACGAGACACGAACTCAAACTTTCTGGTGTTTTGTTCGGATTGAGCGCCAGAATGTTAGTGCAGGAGTAAAGCCCTGTGCCATAAGGCTTATTATAATATGCCCTCAACTTTCAGCTCTACTAACAATCACTAAAATATAATATTCGAAATGAAAGTAAAGTTTGGGAAAAGCCTGAGAACAGAAATAGGCGCTAAACTGAAATCTGATGTCAGTGTCGTCGAGTCCTGTCCCAGACCCTTGTCTAGTGGTGTACATAAGTTAAGGCTCAAGCATTCAAAAGTACTCCTTAACCAATTTTTAATTAAACATTATGTATACCAACGGTTATGCATTTCCTACTATTGGTATACCTCAACACTTGTGTCAACACAAAAACAATAACTAATTAAGTCTTTCGTTTGAAATTTTAATCATTTTTTCATTGAATGTTTTCACTTAATTTGAATATCAAGTGTTGATTAAACTTTATTTTTGCATCAAATGATGGAAAACACAGAAATGTAATTATATTTAAACTCTTATCAAAAGTGCTGATAATTGTTAGCCAAGGGTTCATCCAAGGGTATGGTATAGTATAGTAAAGTTGGCACAAAATGTATTTTATATACATTTATCAATGGCTTATCACTAAATTTGAGCTCTTAATAAATGCCGAGATTTTCATTTATATACTTTTCCAGTGCTTTTGATTGAAGTGTTTTTGTATTGAAATTATAAAATATTTTTGTCCAAAAAAATGAAAGTTTTGAAACTTTTTATAATTGATATAAGATTTCGGAATAAATTTATTCAAAAAGTTTTTCTTTTTCTAATGAGAACTACTTTTTATTATTTTTGACTCAAAACTAGTTATTGAAGGCTAGTATTGGTTCAACACTAGTCCTCGGCTTCCGTTCAATGTATTCACTCAGTAATGGTGTGTATAGTCTAGTATTGGGTATTGCTATTGGGCTGAACCCTCAGCTCTCGCTCTCAGAGCTCTCCCTCCGAGAAAAGCTTAGACTCTTACAAAACTTCTGTTAGTATTGAGTAGTGACTGTCTGTCGTATAGTTATGCTGTGCTCTCACATAACAAAACACTCTACAAGTGGTGCCATTTAATAGCGTTATTTGATTTTCTCATTCAAACTAATTATGATTTGGAGAACTCATTTGATTAATACTAACTTTGTTTTCATTTCACTCCAAATATTTTAGAAGTGATTTAAAGTGATTTCAATCCTCTCTTAAATGTTGTCCACAAAACAGTAGTACTTAAATGTTGATGAGATGTGAATATAAATTTCATGTGAACTGTTTTGTGTCATTTCAATGGATTGAACACAAATCGAGTGACAGATTGTGATCCTCTCTAACCCATCATAGGATGTGCTCGACTCTATTGACTCTATTCACTCGATTGGCAAAACTCTTTAAATGATTCAATTTTGAACAAAAGTATACAAAAGTGATGGCATTTATTAATATCGCCGAATGGACTGCAGTCAACACAACTGATTGGTTAAAGGGTCAGTCATTTATAAATTGATAAAATTATACAATAAAATGAGCTTGTTAATTATATCCTAAGTGTAATTCCGTGTGAAATCCATTGAAAACATGTTCTCAAAACACTTATAAAATGCAATAAATTTGTATTCAAATGAAAATTAATTTTTCAAAACATGTTTTGAAAGTCATTTTCCAATTGAAGTCTGTTTTTCTTTAACCCATTTTATCATTTATTCAAATGAAATGACTCACAAAACGCTATTTACTGATCAGAAAACCATTTGCTTTAAGATTAACTTAAAATCGATTAAATAATTGTTTGAATTTTAAATGAAATGTCTTTTCATCGTTAGGTTTAGACGATTGTATCCTCCCTTATGTCCAGTTTTTTCTCAATAATAACATAAACGGATGCCGTCTTTTACTTCTATCGTGCGATGACTTAAATAACTTAAATGTCTGTAAAGTCGGACACCAGGAACTGATCCTCGAAGGCGTCGATCTCTTAAAGCATTTACATTACAATTTCGGTTCGGAAACACTACAATCGTTAGCATTACGTCTGGGCTGTAGAGCCAGAAGTCTTTACAATCAACTCAAACAAAATCATTTCGCCGTCAATAATAACAATCATAATGAAGACAATCATATCTTAGACCACAATTCAGATGAAAGAGTGTCCACACCAACACTTTCGGCGGTCACCGATATTTTAGCCGCAGTCAAGGCTTTCATTTCATGGATTGACCGGTAATTAATTAATTACTCATTTATTAGGTTTTATATCATTTGTTTGTTTTCATAATTACAATCATTAAAACATTAATTTAAAAGAAAATAATTGATACGATTTTCTCGAAATTAACGTTTATTAGTATTTACTGATTATTAGTTTGAAATGAAGTCATTCTTTAATTTTATTTGTTTTTATCGATTATTTGATTGTTATTTAAGTGGAAATGAATTGAATTTTTCCTAAGAACTGATTACTTGACACAAATATTAATTTCATTCAATTCTAAGTTCTTATTCACAGTATTTTTTGTTATAATTTTGACAAACATTTAAACCTCATTTAAAAGCTGTTAATTAAAGCCTTTTAAGGAATGAAATGTTTAAATGTTTGACACAAAAAAAAATTAATAATAATAATAATAATACAAAAAATATGATTCATTGAAATGTTATTCGTTTTAGTTTAGATTATTATTATAATTAAGAAATTCAAATGAATTTATATTTAAAATAATTAATGAAACATTTATTTGTTAGTTATGAATATGACTCAACTTTTAAAAAAAAATTAATAATTTAGAGGAAAATGAATTGAAGAAATGTTGACATCAAATACTAATTGATGGTTACTTATGATTATTTTATAGATGTCTTGTCTTATAATTAAATTTATTTTTAAAGCGACAGAAAATTTTTGTTTGAATTAGTTTTTATTTTAAAGTCTTTATTTTAATCAATTAATGGTTGAGTTTAGGAAACAAAAAGAAAAACAAATAATAATAACAACAATAGAGTTAATGCAATCGACAAAATTCACACAAACACTAACTTCCGTTCCTTTATTTTTCCCTCAAATGCCTGGAAGGTATCCGTTCGAAGGTCAGGACCAATATATTCCGGTGCGAAAGACAATACTGAAACTTAGTATAGAGTTGGCATCGACTGCACAGAGAGACCAATTCGTTGAGAAACCGAACGAAATAATCGAAAGCAGTTGTATTACTTTAGCCGAACTCTGCGATAGAATTGTACAGGAATTGAATGATAGTCTGGCCATTCAGCCCGCAGTTCTCGATATCGTCACTGTTAAGAAGAAACCTGAAGAAGAGCTCGGAATGCATATCCATTCCTCTTACTCTGGAATACATATCGTCGGCGGAATAAAATTCCAGTCGCCGTCTCACCGGTGCGGACGTATTGAAGAGGGCGATGAGATCGTGCAGGTTACCTATCAAACTGTGGTGGGCTGGCAGCTCAAAAAACTGGTCAATTCTATGAAAGAACATCCCACCGAAATTGTGCTCACTATAAAGAAACGACCAAGACATACTAATCTGATCGGGCAGGTTATTGTTCTCAAACCATATAAAATTCCTAATCGAAAGGCTAGCCGTCAAAATGGGAATCGACTTAAGAACGCGGCCACGACTACTGTCGGATCCGATGGAGACGATGACGCCTTTTTGCCCAATGATAACAAAAGTGGTTCAAAACCCGTCTATCAGTTATATCCGCGTAAACCTAAACTTCCAGTCCGTCGAAGAGCAACTATTAGTGGTTCATCGCCTACAGTAGGACAGCCACCCATTAGAATAGAAGACTTAGTACAGAATATGAACAAAAAGGAGACATTTAATAGAAGTATATCTCATGAATCGCCTCCAAATCATATGATTCCTAATCGAAATCGAGGTCTTTCAGTGCCCTCAGAAGTGCCCACAAATTTAGTGCCATTGAATCAAAACAATAATAATAATAAAATTAATGTAAATAATAATAATAATATAATTAATGCAATTAATAATAATAATATCTTAAATAATAGTTCGAATAATTGTAATAATAGTGCCTTAAATACCGGTAATAAGTCTTTAGTTTCTCACTCACCGGCTCTTCCTTACGCCAAAGTACACCCATTTCCTAATGAAGACCCCATAAATAAAAGGGGTGAGAATGAAACTTATCCTAAAAAGATAGTGCCTTCAAAAGAATGTAATTATCCTAAAATGAATCAAAATGATTCAATATCTGAGTCCGAACTTAAACCTCACGAAGAAGTGCTCAAAACATTAGAGAACAAAAGATTGGGTATAGCGCTTCCTCCGACACAAGTCGGTGTCGTTAACCCGAGTCCCGTAACTGTTATGAGTTATCAATTAATTAGTGATATTCAACCAAAGAGTGCCTTAAATGAAAAACAAACAAAAGAAGAGAAAATCAATAGTTTATCGAAATCTCCGCTTTTGATGAGAAGGAAAATGAAAGAGACTTCAAATGTTGACAATAATGACAGGTGTAGTGAAAAACAGTCTCCTCTCAATCAACCCATAATGCGGTCCGACTCAAAGTTAAGGCACTGTAAGCAATGTTTTTGATAATTTTGTATAATATTTATGTTTAACTCAATTCTTATCTCTTAATATAAATAAATTATTTATTTTTTGGTACAAATGTTTTCATAGAATGTTTTTATTTCTAAAATCTTAGCGACGAGAAGAGTGTCTGTGAGAGACCTGGGTGAAGGAGATTGCGATGGATGGCTTTATCAACGTAAGGAACGACAGCGTCTTTTAGGTCATAGTTGTCGGTGGACTAAGAGATGGGTTGTTCTCAAAAATAATTACCTCTACTGTTATAAAAATCAAAAGGAAGAAAAGGCTGAGTGTTTGATCCATTTGCCCGGTTTTACTGTTGCGCCGGCACTCGAATGTAAATCTAAAAAACATGCCTTCAAATTGTTTAATCCGAGCACTGCTTTCCATTTCGCGACTGACTCTCAATCTGATATGAGCTCTTGGATGTCTAAGATGGGTTTGGCCGCCATCTCTTATATGACTCAAAGCGATTTACTGCCCGAAGCCTTTTGTTACAGTGAAACAGATGACAGCGAAGAAGGATTTAGTCCTACTTATGAGAGACATCCAAATAAATATAAGTTTTCGTCTAAACCTATTAGTTATAGAGAGAAATCACCGGCGGCCCACTCGACCTCTTCTTCTGACACAAATAATAGCATTAGAGAAGAACTTTATGGTCGCTCCCGAATTACTTCTTCGTCATCGACTTCAACTTCAAATTCTTCTACATTTCAAGACATTCGACCAAAACTTAAATCATCGAATAAAATATCACAGAATTCCCCTCAAAGTTATAGCACTGGGAGACCCTCTCCTATTCCTAATTCCCCGCTCATTCAGCACAGAACCGGTTATGTTCGGTCTGCGAGCAGTCTTGAAGCCAATGATATGATTACTGTCCGAAATCGTCGACAACTTCTCAGTGATTCGAGTAATACGCGTTACGCGAAAATAGTATTCCCTCAGTCCCAGAGCCTAAAGGGATCGTTTTCACCACAAATACCGCCCCGAAGATTGAAAGTTCCTTTGAGTCCAACAACTGATTCCGGATCTCTCGATAGACAACGACTTAATTTTCTAAAAAATATTACCTCTGGAACTGTTTCTAAGATCACTGATTCGTATAACAATTTGCAGGAGAATATCGATACACCCATAGAGAACAACACCCGTCAAATACAACCTCCCCGTCCTCTTCCGCGCAAATCTATAAATAGGAGAGAAAAAGTTGAGCCAAATTTTGTCACGAAAATGACTGAAAGTTATGATC
Organism: Galumna obvia; assembly: GCA_034695785.1. Taxonomy (NCBI): domain Eukaryota; kingdom Metazoa; phylum Arthropoda; class Arachnida; order Sarcoptiformes; family Galumnidae; genus Galumna; species Galumna obvia. Next base: position 9,732 of record JAQFZM010001918.1, on the reverse strand, counting down.
AAATGAGCAAACCTTCAGATCCCAGAATACTTCCGATTCCAAACACTCCTCCGACCCGACCTGCAGTTCCTAAACCGAGCGATAAGTTTAATGCATTGAATAGGACTGAGTCTAAAAATGAAGCCAATATTGACGACACTTACGAATATGTGTTTAGACCGACAATGGCTATGATTAAAACAGGTATTGTTAACCCTCTTTATGAAAGGGTACCAAATAGTACGTGGAGTGGCGATTGTCGATCAAATTCAACGGGAAAGAGTCGAATGCCATTACCCAATGAAATGATACAACAGCCCATCCAAAGAAATATCAGCAAAGAATTAAAATCAAATAACGAAAAACAATCTCCGAATGAATTAAGTATTTTAGACCGAGAATACAACCGATTGTATGGCAATAAAAAGCCAAACGAAAGGCTTTCCCCTAAAATAATGCCTTTTATTCCGAAATCTGCGTCCACTGCCGAAATTGAAAACATCTATACATCAAAACCCCGAACAACCAGTTCGTCATCAATCGGTCATTTTGATGATTCTTCTCCACAACTGACCCCTTATGGAGGACGTGAACGACCGAATACACCTTCGAGTAGTGATAATTCAATGTCTTCGAGCAGTGGAATCAGTTCTTATTATTCTACTTATTTAGAAATTCCTGCGGAACACATGAATAGAATTAAAAATAATAGGCGACAAACGAGCACTTCTTCATATCATTCAACGAAGTCCTCTCCGCCCCCGTCCGCAGACTTTCATCAAAACAGAAAAATTTTTGATTTCAGCGATAAATCCATTGAACAGCAAAAGATGTCAAATGAACCAAATATTGAAGAAAATAATGAAAACAATTCAAAAGGAAATAAATCGCCGCAAAAATCCTCGTCTTTTCGTTTGTTTAGTTCACCAAAACTTTTAAAAAAGTTATCGACTCCTAAATATCAAAAGGAAAGACATCTCGAAAAGAAAGATTTTAGTAATAAACTGACGCCTTTTGAAGACAATACAAAACAGACGACTGTAACTAAAACCAGTCGTTTATTTCTGGGTTCTCCAAAACTGACTCGGGCTCTATTCGGCAGTTCCTCAAAGAAGAGTCCTCCTAATGAATTAAAAATACCTCAAAAATCTAATGAGAACTCACCTAGTATACATTTAGATAATTGTATACCGAAAGTCGATGACTCGAAGTCTATTCTTAATAGAAGTTCATCTGATTCTTCAGTTCAATCGACTAACACTGGAGGACAACATAAATCTAATCACATAATTGAGAAAAAACTAACAAAACCTGAGCTAACTATTCAGTTACCACTCGTTACTGAGTCGAGTACTGACTCATCTGAGCTGCCCCTAACCCCAGAAACTCCACGAAAGCCAACCATGGGTATTGCTATGATTGGTAAAAAGAGACGGCCCTCCAATGTTAGCAGCGATAGAGTTGACATCGAGACAGCTCTCAATCAATATTATGGTCAGACCACAAATTCTAGTATTTCATCGCGCAGTCCATACACTACTGACACCGACGACGAGTGGGCATCTATTGTCCGCACTATAGAAGTGGCCGGACGTACACTCGATTCAGACAGAAAAGCAAAAGTTGAAGTTAATCGACCCAACACTTCAGGACTCAAACAAATAGATGACGACAAGTTATGTCAAATAGTTCTTAATCTTAGAGCTGTGCAAAGAAGGCTTAAGGTATGCCATTCATTAAGTTTTAAGTGTTCTTAAATAAGATATTTTTTTAATAAACAGCCGGAACAGCACAAAGAATTTAATGCCATCGAAGAGTTACTCAACCAATCCATTAATACTGAAATATTTGAAGCCTGGCTTAAAAGATATCCAAATCTTTTACCCCAAGAATTTTGAAAAAATATTGTAAATGATTTTTGATTTTTATTTATTTAATAAAAGATTTTAAAACTCGAATTTTTAAAAAATAATTTTTAAATTCATTAATGATATAAAGGAAAGACTAGTTTAGAGACTAATCCGTCGCTTATAATGTCATTTAAGAAAATAAATTTAAATTAAGTCTAAATGAAAATAAAAATAAAAATTAATCGAAAGCATTGACGCCATTACTAATAGTGGAGACGACCTGATGTCTGATTGTCTTCATATGCTTTTTATTTCTATATTTACGATATATTTTTATAACCGCATAGAGAGGTAGAACAGCCACTCCCAACACTAAAACTACAGCTCCCGCACAAACAGCTAAAGAGCCGAGAATAGGGACTAACATGACTTTACTGGCAAAGACAGCGCCCCGAATCATTTTACGCTGAAACGGTTGATCTGATTTATAGCGATATTTACAGCCGAAAATACTAAGTTTGGAGTAATGGTCGCCAAAAAACTTCAAACGCCTTAATTTATCGCCACATTTGTAACAGAAGTCTGTTTTACAACGAGTACAGTGCATATGATCGCAACCACTCGTTCTCTGAATATAAATCTATAAACAAAAATCAAAATAAATAAGAAATTATTAAAATCAAAGTGTCGTTTGAAACTCACTCCACAACGCGGGCACTTTTGTGCGTTAACTTGACCATGGTGCGATTCTTTAGCCCAAGTCTTCAGCAGTCGATCACCCTTTCGGTATTGTTTACAATTTAGTTCTATAAAAATAATTAATTGTATTAATATTTGTATAAATCAAATACTAATTTCAAATTAAAAGTAATGTAACAATACTTTCAGTGTTTATGAGAACTCATTAACTTAAAAATTATGTATTTAAGGTTTTAAAGATTTTATTTATTTTGTTTTTAATTCCTTTTTAATAACAAATTTTTGTTTTGCTTTAATAAGTTTTATTTATATATTGATTGATGACATTGAATATTATAGAAACACTAATCCTTATGATTCAATTCTAAACGAAATTTAAAGGGATTCTCAATATTTGGTCTCAACTTTTAAATCTAAAATAATTTAAACTCTAAAATAATATTCATTAAATATGAAACTCTTGTAAACTCTTTGAAATTTTCCTCTAAAAACTGATCGAATGAATAACTTATCTGAGTATCGATTTTTAAATGTTTATAAGACTTTATAAGTGTTTACACACTTTGGGTTCGACATAATTTCTTTGGCATTACTTTATGAATATTAAGTGTTAGTAAAAACTTGAAGCATATCTACTTCTCTTTCTTTGATTTGTGGTCAGTTCGAGAATAACAAATCATAAAATATTCAATAATTTGTGACTCAAATAATTTTACTTTGATTTGTATTTCAACAATATTTCATTTACTTTTAAATTAAGAATAAGAGCTGAAGAAGTGGTAAGTTTTATCAATTTTATATCATTTATTTCATTTTATTCATAATGAGTTTGAAAAAAGAGATGAAATTTAATTATTATAAAAGCGAGACGACATTTAATGAGATTAGCCATACCTGAATGCCAGGGACTGTGACATTTGAAGCACCAAAAGAATTGACATTCTGTACACTGGACTCTATTCAATAAACATTAATTGAATTAATATTTAATTAAATCGATTCGAAATAATATGAAATGAGACAAAAGACTATTTCTTTGCCAAATGAGGTTTTATAACAAATTATTCAAATATAGGAACGCAAATGATTTGGAAGAAACCATTAATTATTAATTAAATTTTTAATTTAAAAGATTTAAGTCATTAAATAACAGTAAAATTTGTTTGGATTTATATTCTATAGAATTAATGAATTCATTAGAGTTTAACTAAATATTCAATCATTTATTTAACAAATGTTTTTAAAAATATCTATAAACAGGGATGGCCATTCTCAACTTGATAGGGGGTATTTGAGCTCTACCTCCAAGATGGCCATCCCTGTCTATAAAAGTTGAATTTTTGTTGTTGTTGTTGAAATAATATATAGTCTTTTAGTTAACCCAATTATCAAAAATCTATTTGAACCGTTCCTATGGATGACAATATGTAGACTCAATTTTAGTCAATGATTTTAAAAGTCACATCATTTGACCTAAATTTGAAATGTATTTGAATAGCTATTTAATTAGATTATATTGTATTTTTCTAAGTGAAATACCAAGGTACAAGGACAATTTTATAATATAAATATGAAGTATCATAATCATTTAAATAAATTATTAAATAATTAGGGGGAAATTTATAATATTTGCAAAAATAAAATAAAATCATTAGTTAAATGATTTCTTAAGTATCATTTAATGAAAGGAAAATTTTTACATTTGTTTCTATTAGTTTAAATCATTTTTTCCCTCAAAAAAAATCATAAATGAAAGCTATTCTTTACCTATAAATTGTTGAGTCCTTTGGTTTAGTTTTAAATAATTTAATAGATTCGTCGGGAAGAGTATAAAAATAGTTGCATTGAGGACAAGGTTTTGTCAGCTCTGATTGAGAACTACTACTTAGTAATAGTCTGTGATATACATCTTTCATAATGGGTGTGAGTCGGGCCGCGATTTCATCCCTGTGCACAAAACTTCTACAAAACGGATTTATGCACTCAATAGTAACGGTTCCGAACTCAATACGAGATGAGTAGTACTGTTGTAGACACGTTACACACACACTGTAATTACAACAGTGTCGACGATTAAGCCAACCGACCTCCAGGCAAACACCACATTCCTGGTAAACCCAGGGACCGACAGGGAAATCGCCGCCATTTGGAGCCAAACGTTTCACATCTATTTGACGGGAAGTCATTTACATTAAAATAATGACAAAATTTTAGACTTCAAACCATTTTAAAAATGAATTTTCAAATATATTCACTAATTTTGACTCAAAAATGATAAACAAATAAATTGTTTAGAAATTCTTTACTTAATTTCTTCAATCATTTCAATTATCAGAAATTCTTGAATGCAATCATTTCTTGGAATCGAAGTTAAATTTAAGTCATATATTTATTAAACTTCTTTTTGATGAGAAATTTATTCTGAGAACAATTTGAGAACATTTCAAAGAGAAATAATTTTTGCAAATTTAATGCGAAACAAAATTATTGATCATGCAACTAAATAGGGTCAAATTCTATCCAAATTCTAAATGAAAGGATCAGTACTTTTGATTTATTGGAATTTCTTTATAAAATGCAATGAAATTATCGTGGATTCAATTTTCATAGATTTGATTACAAAAATGATATACAAAATGATATACTATTAATACTATTATTATATCCTTTTGTTAGATATAATTAAAACGACACAAAAGTAAACAAATCGACTAAATATCAAATTTTTGCTAAAATTTATGCTTTTGATGTCTAATTAATCAAATGTATAATTACTGCAATACTTTCATATCTATTTCACAATTAAAGGGAATAAAATATGTGACTAAAAACTGTTTAGTAATGAAAAACAAATGATAAAGTTTTTACTAAAACGCAAAACATTTAAATACAGACAAAATTGTGGATAAAATCTTAGTTTTAAATTATTAGGTCATGTTTTTTATCTTCTTTTTTATACATTGATATTAACCTATGTTACATTTAGTCTAGGTTAAACTCTCTTTTAAAACATTATTAATCTTAATAACAAGAAAAATGAATAACATTTGAATTTTTAGTGAATTGATTGCAATACTGAATCATAAATGAATATACTTTGAATGTAATTACGATATAAAAATAGATAAAATTAAGGATATGTTAAACAAACATTCATTAAACTTAAGAGAAGCGACGGACAAGTTTTAAGGTGATTAGGATTTGGTCATTTATTTATTCAACCATTCATTATTCAGTTGCAGTCTTACCATCAATTAATTAAACGGAAAAACTCCTTAATTAGCAATTAATGGATCACAAAATGGACTCAATTTTATATTTAAAGAAAATTTCGAATGAATTTAAGTCAAATTCGAGTTAACAAAAGATATTGAATTTTTAATAAACTTTATATTAAATAATTTTCTTTGTTTGAAGAGTTTTACACAAAAAAGAAAATCCCTCGAAATGAGTCATTTTTTCTTATAAATAAGACGAACAAAACTAAAGACTTATGGAATACCATTAGATGTTTGATCCATAGCTCTGTCGACTTCCGACTAATGATTGATCAGACGATTAACGAATCGATATAAGGCTTCACTTCAAAGATTAGCTCTTATTTTGATAATTACTTTTATATTAGAAAAACTATTGAAACAAAATTAACTTCTCTTAAGAAATATTGAAAACAATATCTCATTTTATTTCAGTGTTTATAAAAAGTGATTTCCATTGAATTTATTTAAGTCTTATCAGAAACCACTCGAAAGAGTAACCAAAAAATGGAAAAATAATCGAAAAGTTTTATCATTACCTGAAAGCGTAAAACCAAACAAACCGAGTAATTCTTCAGCAGTTGAGTGGTTGAAATCAGGTCCCATCTGTTCTCTATTCTGAAGTATTTGTTCCAAAATAGCTCTCATTTCAGATAATTCTCTTAAAATGAACTCATCCGGCAGAAGGAGATCTGAATTATTAATATTTTGGTCACCACTAAAGCCACTAATTGTAGAAATGATTTCACTTTCACTGCTATTTGAAGACAAACTCTTTGATAATACGTTTTCATTTACGATCACATTTCGGACACAATTACTCGAAGAGGAGCTGTTCGATGATATTGATTCTCGAGCCCTACACGAAGAACAAGTTGTGCTCGAGTCAGAAGTTGAGGAATGAGATAAAGACGAAGACTTTATTCTTGAAATGAAATTTTTGACGATCGGAATATTGAAGTCATTCATTGCGATCGCATTTTCATTGACGTCAATCACTACTTCATTATCGATGGTTTGTTGTCCTCTAACCCCAAACCGAGTCTGTGTTGGCTGTCGTCCAATCGATTGGCACGGATTCGGTCGACAGTGTAGTCGACAGTTTTGATTGCAATGCTTTCCACAGAACTGCTTCTTATTGTCAATAATATCGTCAACAAATGACTGAAGTCTGACCATTAAGTTAATGTTATCGATGTCTATATATCTACCATTTGGTGATTCGATATCACTAAAACCATTTGATTCTTCTGAAGTTGTGTCCAAAGGCCACGAAAAACGACGAACTCTTTTCATATTTTGGGTTCAAATCTAAGAATTTATTTCGAGTCATATATTTGTCAAACACTTGATTTGAGTCAATAAAGAAAAAAGAGATTAAGTGATAATCAAATTGAAACTAAAACAACACTAAAGAGAGTAAAACTAAACGATAGGAAAAATTTCATAAATCGATACAAACTTTGGCTAAATCTGTGTCATAACTTAAGACTTGTTTTGAAGAAAAAAAATCAAAAACTAAACCAAAAAATTCATTTCGTTTGTAATAATAATTACGAATAACTTTCTCTTAAAGTTAACTCAACTTTTTAAGACTTGTATGCCTTCAGAGAAGTAGTGGTTTGGATGTCAAGGATAGACATCAATGCCTTCGAGGCATGAATTCATTCGTATTTCAAATTCAAATTTATTTATAACAAACACATATAGTTTTAAACTAAATTAAGTAAAATTGACGCAAAACTCCATTAGAATTGTGACAATCAATCAATAATAAACATAAGACTAATTAAGTAAGACTTACCTTGGCTTTAATTCATGTCAATTTCAAAATTCGATAGTCTTTTGTTTTATTTGTATGACTTCTTTCATAAGAGAATCAAATAATTAGATTCAACTAATATATGAAAAATTCCTTAAAAATGCAGAGTTGCAGATTGCCCTTGCTCAAACTGCTCAATTGCTTTATTACTCAATTCAACAATTATCCAATAAATAGTTTATCGATTGAAAACAATGATTACATAAATATATTAGATTTGATTTAAATTGTTGTGCGATAAATCAAATATTAGTTAAAAATAAGTAAACCTTTGTTTTCACGGTTTTTAGTTATTGAATGCAAACAAAGTGTGAGTAAAAGGCGAGCACTGACTCACTCTACGCTCATATCATAACAATAATGGTTAGACTAAATGCACACAACTATCGATTCACAGCTGTTTTCTCTTTAGCTTTCACTGCAGTACAGATCATAAGACAGGTCTCGAGTGGATTGTCTGCGCCTATCATCTCATAAAAGCGTCACTATTGGGGAACGTTAGCAAAACTACACTTCGGTTAATACATAGAGACCTTGTTCAAACCTTGTTCAGGCCTTGATCAATATTGAATTTTCTAAATTTAGACAAAGTTAAGGGATTTCCTGAGCGCACAATTTTGTAAAATTAATTAATAATTTTCTTAATGTTAACTTTTTATAATTAAAATTCATTAAATATTCACTAAAAGTGACGCAAAAGAATTTTGAAATTCTTAATGATTTCATTCATTTGACTCAATAATTATAATAATTAATTAACTGATAACCGATTATTAATACTTCAATTTATTCATCAAATTTTAGTAAAAGAATTTTAATTAATATATTTATTTTAAAAAAATCACAAAAAGTTATTATAATAGAGTGCACTCTCCGAGATATGAATGAGCAATGCATTAAGAATTTGTTCATAAGTGGGAGAATTGATAACTCGAAGACTCACAACTAGTAGATTGCAATGTATTGAAAGTCTGTCAACAATTTTAAAAAGTTAATAATTAGGAGAGTTTCACAACTCAGGGACTAACAACTGGGAGAGTCTAATGTATTAGAAATACTTAATTAAAATACAGAATTACTATTTTTCTATAGAATCACTCAGACAAAAGTCAAATACATTTACTGAATCTATAAGTAAAATGAGCATGGTTATATTTCAAGCATAAAATAAGTATAATTTATAAGTTAAATAATTATAAATTTTGAATAAATGTATCACTTATTAGAAAATATTATTTTGAATACTTGTAATAATGATTGAATGAAACATTAAAAAGAAATTATTTGAAGAATCACTTGAATTCAAGCGTTTCTGTAGTTTCTTAATAGTCTTAATTTAAGACTTAAAATATGAGCGTAAATGTAGTAAAAGTATCATTTAATTAATAAATTATTAAATATTTATTAATATTAATAAATTTTAAAGAAAGAAAAGACTGGTCTATACTTTTTGATTCTTCAAAAATTAGTACAAATTTTTGAATATATTTCAAACTAAAATGTTGACTAAAATACGACGAAACGAAAAATCAATAGTTTTAAAAGTTGTGTTAAAATGAGATAATTTAATAATAAGAGAAAATAAAAAGTTATTCATTAAATATAATATAAAATTTAATGCAATTTTTGAAAAACTAAATTTAATTAATACAAAATCAAAAATAATTGTTTTCTATACAAATAAATAATTAAGCAAAACATCTGAAGTTCTGACAACAAAACATCAAAGGATTCCGAACCTCTAAAAAGCATTTTTTATTAAAATTCATTTAATAAAAACTTAATTCAATTTGAAACTAAAACCACTAATAAATACTTAAAATCTTTAAAATAGCAGAAAAAGGTTTTTCCTATTTCTAACTAATAAAATTAGTCATTTTATTATCGAGAATAAAGTAACATGGTCAGTTAATAAAATGACTAATTTTATTAACTGACCATGTTACTTTATTCTCGATTTTCCAATAACTTAATTAGATACAGTCAACTGTATATACTAGTACATCTTTTTCCAATCATTGTTTCTAAAAAATCAGTGATAAGTGTCTTACAGTAAATCATTATTGGTTTTCGCTATTTAAAGAATGTGTTTCGCGTTTTAAAATAATCTTTACCCGTATTATAC
>JAQFZM010001917.1:0-15704 GCA_034695785.1 Galumna obvia | reverse complement strand
TTAAAAATTTAATCCGTTTTTATTTAGTAAAAGTCATAAATTTTTACTTTTTCTAAATTTATCTAAAATGTGGTCTAAAATCTACCTAAAAATTTTTACTAAAAATCTAAAAATTTTTCTTTTGGTAGACTCTGGGTATAAAACTCAAAGATTAAATGGAATTTATGGAAATCAAGGGAATTCATTTATTAAATTGATCTAGTTATTATTATTATTATTATTATAATTCAATGATTATAATAAATTTTGAATCACTTAATCAATACTACAAAAAAGTTTGAACTTGTACAATTTCTAGTTTTATTTGAACTTTTCAATTTATTATTAGAAAAATGAATGAAATTTTATATAGAAATGACTAAACAGTTCAATCTTTACCTTGTTTAATTCTTTATAATATTGACTGTTTCATTTTTATCTTTTTAAAATTTGAGTTCCTATTTTATCTAGCAGAATTTTATAGGAAAAGATTACCTTGAGCCGATAAAATGTTTACTATAAATTCTATAGGTCTCGAACTTTCTAAAGAGACCAAGATCATTTGTATTAGGAGATTTTACTTCTTAATATTTAGGCTTAAAATATATTCTTGTAATTAAGTATTTATAGATTAAAAAACTCGACTGAATTTAAGACTGAATTTAAACTCAGATTTTTGGGTCTATTATTCAAAAATAGTATAAATAATAAAAATTCTGAAATTCTCCAAAACTATTGAAGTTTGTATTAGTTATTAATATTAATATATTTATGAGTCAAATGTGAGTACAAATATTATAAAACAGAAGTCTTTCACCCGAGACAAGAGCCGACACCTTTTCTATTATGGGTTAATAAAGAATTGATTTCTTTATACATTAATCCAAGACTGAAAGCCGTGCTCTAAATAGCCGTGAATTATGACTTTGAGATCATTTTTCGGATTGAAATCCAATAACTCATATAATCCATCATTTTTTAGCACAAGTTCTTCAAATTTCTCCGCTTTTTTGCGAGTTTTCAATAAGATGGCCATGTTAAGTATGTCTACCGGAAACGGAAACAAATTGATGGGTCGATAAATCGAAAGAAATGGTTCGGCGATTGAGAAACAGCCTAAATGTCCATAACATCGAACGAGTAAATTGGAGTTTGGCTTTTTTGTCTTCCCTTTTGAGGTAAAATCAAATCAATGTTTTAGAAGTAAAACCTTTCGTTTAATTTTAAATTTAAATATAATCTGAATATAAAATAAAATTTGAGTTCATTTTAGTTCATTAGTTTAATTGAATTGAAAGCTATTATTTGCATAATTTAAAACAGTTCACCAGATAGTTAACAATAGTTAAACATAGTAAGCATGCATGGTCAATATCATCTTACTTTATATAAGAAATTGAGAATAATTTAAATGATTTATGAATAGTTCATTAGTTATAATTTGATTTCGAGTTATATTTGTTTTGAGTTAAATATTAATGAATTCGGAAAAAATCAAATTTTCTTTTCTCTTAAGAATTCAAATGAAATGAAAGTATTATTTGAGAAAAAGTAAAATTAGTTTAAATAAATTAATTTTGGGGTAAATAATAGGAAATTATTTAATTTTTGTTTAATTAATTTAAAAGATGTGTTACCGGTTTCAGGGGTTGCCATTAAATGACCCGATGTTACGCTCGAAGGCATCACATTATTCGAGTTAATACTACTTTTGGACAAATAAATAGGACTTTCGAGCAATGAGTGACTCAGAGTCAGGTTTGATGCACTTCTCGAGTGGAATAACTCGTACTTAATGTCATTATTGGTCGCTTCCGTCATCACAATCACTAAAATACTGATTATAAGACAAGAGAACGAACAGAATCTAAACTTAAATAACGATTTACACCAATTTTTGCACATTTTTTTAATTTAAACGACAAATACATAACTTATTTACTTTTTTTCAGGAATTAGTTTAAGATAAGACCGAATAGTGAGCGAAGATATACTCCAAACAAACAAAAGCTCTTCACTGTTGTTAACTGAAGAGCGGTTTGTGACTTGAACTTGAAATTTGTGCTTAACCTGCCATCCGTGCCATCGCCAGACTATTCCTGCCTAACGCCGATGTGTGCAACAAATCAGACCGTATTTTCAAATATGTAAACACCGTTTAATTATTCAACATTTCAAGACTCCATCAAAACTTTTAATTTAATCTTTTCTCAAATCGAGTCTTAAAAAATTAAATGAATTCAATATTAAAACTTTAGAATTAATAGTATTAATGGAATTAATAGAGCATTAAATTAGCATTAAATCAATATTAATTGAATATAAATTAAACAAACATCTTTCACCAAGTAAAAAGGATATTCTTATTAATTAAAACTATTCATTCATTAATTAATTCAATAATAGATCTTTTAAAGTGAGGAGACGTGAAAACGTGTAACGAATATTTCGGTCCAAAATTATTACTTTTTGGAAATTTCCTAATTATTGATGAGAATCTGCACAAAACTCTTTTAAATTTTTGTTTCGAACACTTTTTTCACCCATTCATTTGAAATTCATTTGTTTAAGATTATAGATATATAAATCATGTAATTATTTTTGCAACTAGTACATTTTGACTACATAGTATTTAGCATTTTAGAAATACTTAAAATACAGTTATTTCTGATGATTTGAAACATTGAATGCAATGAAATGAATCCAAATCTAAAAATTATTAATTATTTCTAATACTTAAACAACAAATTAATTAATTAATTTTTATTAAAAATATGTTTTAATTTTAGGTTTTATTTGACGTCATAGTGAGTGACGGCACAAATTCTGACAGAAGATATAAATAGGATTAACTTTATTGTTAGGTATATTGTATTACTTTATTGCAGGTATTTTTATATTAAGATAAAGAAAACATCAAGGTTGAAGAGAAGTTTTAAACAAATTAATAACTTATTAATTCATACTAATTGGAGCATGCTTATTAAGAATATAAAGATTAAAAATGTATATCTAAAAAAACTTTAAAGTTATCAAGGGTAAATTTAAATTTTTTTCAAAATATGGCCAAATTTTTAATAATTTTCTTTTATGAAAACATTTTCAACAAAATCTTGAAATATCAATAAAACATCAATTTTTTAATTTATTTTTTTTACTTTAAAAAGGGTTTATTTTAATATAAGTTTTTATATAAAAGTCAAAAGTTGTTTCGCTAAAACAGGTCCTCTTATATTGGCTAAAGTTTGAGCCAATTTTAGTGAACGCTATAAAGTCTGTATATTGTGGTCATTCATCAAAGTTTAAACAAAGAAATTATAAGATTTACTCAAAAAAAAATGAACGATCGTTATATTGTAGAGAATATTATAACAGACTTTAATACATGAACAGGAATTTTAATATGGAATTCCTGTAACCCCATACAGGAATTGATTTAGCAAGGTTATTAATTAAAATTTAATATTTTTTTGTCATAATTAACTAAAACTAGATTAAAACTATTATTAATACCGAGTATAATTTTAGAATTATAAATATAATTAATTAAAACTGTTTGTGACTCCGTATAGTTACGCATTGAGAGTGATCGGTAACCACTCGTAACCACATTCCGCCTGAAATTTCCTGTAAGGTTACAGGAAATCCATATTAAAATTCCTGTTCGTGTATTAAAGTCCCAAAAATAAGTTTAATCTTTTATCCTCAACTTACTATCTTTATCTTTTTATCTTTATGATATAGAGCAATTTGAGATGCCAATTGAATCTATCAAAATTTGTTAATTATTATCAATTTATTAATCGATTGCTCTAATTATCGGATTAATATTGGGTCCCATATTTTTGGATAATAATTTTTAATTTAGACAAAACCCGCTGAAAATGGCTTAATCTTGGTAAAAATTTTATTGGTTTATTTGAATTGGCTCTTGGTAAATATATTAAATCCTTATAAACAAATATCACATTTTGAGGCTAAAAGATAAGTCCTGGGATAAATTTAAGCGTTTTGCATGTCTTATTGAAAAAAAGATATTCCGTGATAACTTAAAAATTCTTATATATACACTCGAATGAAAATCTACCTAGATTAATAATAATAAAATAGAGATAGTCGAAAAATCTGAAAATATGTTAAATTAATTCTTATTATATTTAATTAAGTGTTAAATAAGACACGAATTAAGTTTTTATTTTGTTTATTTTGTTTATCATTTAAATATCGAACAATTTTTAAAAATGTCCAGGTTAAATTGATTACTTTTATAAACTTTTGAAGTCAAACTATTATAGTTGTAGTTAAAATGAATTTGATCTAGCTTATGAGAGATTTTATAGCTCTTAATCTATTGAAGAGAGTTTTGAATTCAAGTATATAGAATCTATATTATAGATATTTATATAGATTTTTAATATCCTCTCAAAATTTCACAAAACTTTCCATTTTCCAAGATTACCTTAGTTATCAGTAATCCTTTTTCTTTGAGGGAACGGAAGAAAATGGAAGTGAATTTTTACTATTTTTCGATTTTCTTTTGAGTTGAGATCTATTTTTCATTTATATTAAATCGAAGCAAAAGTCTTATCCGTATTTATATATCTCTTTTTTGATGAATAATTTATATTTAATAAATAATTACTTCTAAAATATTCAGTGCTTTAATAAAATGTATGTTTGATTAAAAGATTACTAAAATATCAAGTTCAGTTTTTTAGCCAAAATACAATTTTAAAAATTGTAAAAATTTTAATGAAATATTCGTTATTACTTCTAATCAGGAATAAGAAAAATCATATGAAGCTTATAAATGAAACGTAAGGCCACCCTTAGAAAATGTCCAAGATTAAATAGATAAATAAAAACTTGTCTTTGTTGAGGGTAATTAAGGGTAAACTTTTAGAAAACATTATTAATAGAAACAATTTTTTAGATTATTCATAAATATTTGTTTCAATATATTCATGGTAAATTAGCATTTAATATAGAAATGCATCAAAGATAAAAAAATGTAAAAGTATTTGTTAGCAAGCTATATCTCATATAAATTTTAGAATTTAAAGAAACAAAATGAAAAATACAGTTTAATCTCCAAAGAGTGAACCTTCCCAAGAGTGAAAACCTCTCATTTATGTACATAGTTTTGATCCCGAGTACCAATTGATTAAAATACATAATAACTGAACCTCTGATGAGTGAAAACCTCTCATCTCTGATGTTAATACAAAACTTTAGATCGCAATAATACAAACAGAACCTCTCATTTAAATATTTTTTGGGTTTTTTAAATACTTTACAAATATTTTTATTAAAAATTTATGTTTATTTGTTATATTATTTTATGAAATATAGACTTAAGTGTTATTTAATTTCCTTAACAATGAATTTAAGAGTTAAAATATTATTTATAGTTAAAAGAAGTTAATTAAAGATTTTGATTAGGGTTTACAATAAAAATATTTGATATTAAAATATAAGATTTGTATCTGCATTATATTATAATAGACTAAAATTTGAAATAAATAAAGCAATTAATCACTCAATCTTTTAATATTATTTTAAGTAAAAATTTAAGACTAAAACCTCTGATGAGTGAAAATCTCCAATGAGTGAACCAATATAGTGGTCCCGAGCTTTTCACTTTTTGGAGGTTTGACTGTATTATGAATTTATAAATTTAGTTTTCCTTGAATTAAACATTGATTTTATTTTGAAAGCAATTTATAATAAAATAAAATATTAGAAATGCCCGAAGAAATGATTACAAGTCTTCACTTAAACCAATTTGCGGCACATTTTTAATATTAGAAGAACTTTCTTCAAATGTTTCGATGATTTATATATAAACTATGGATTTAATGAGACATTTATTGTCTGAAGAAAAGAAGACTGAATTAAAAATTTTTATTTTTCTTTAAATTTATATTTGAAATCAAATTATAGGTAATTGTGATTAAAGTCTCTCTATTTTATAAAATAAATTAAAATTGAAATTCAGAGCACTATTTCTTAATTAAATGATTGGACTTATCTTTCAATTATTGATTTCAAATTAAAGAGGAAATTAAGTCTGAAAACTGAGTCTTTAATTCAATGACGGAATTAATTGAGTAAAGGAAAAAATAATATAAAATTGATTAAATTAAAATTTAAAATAATTTATTTTACCTTGATAATAAATGAATTAAATATATTTTAGTATTTTATATTATAAAAAAAATATAAATGTATTGAATGTTATTTTTGTAGTTTGAGATGTAGTAGTGATGATCATCTCTGGTCATCGACTAAAATTGTATTCCCAAGTGTTCACTCATTAGATACAAAACGAGAGAATCGTCTGCAGACAAAGGCATGAAATCGCATCGAAAATGAAAAATCAATAGTCAGTACAGTTTTCAGTGAATACTTTCAACGCTTGTGTCGACTCTAGAAATGAATTTTTATGTCTTTCAGAGAATGAAATTTTTTTTTGGGGATTTCAATACTTATATCTGTAATACAAATATTGTACAAAATGTTGATTGTCTGCAATCTGTTGTCCGTATAAAATGTGAGGGATATAAGGGATGTGAGAGATGTGAGGGATGGCCGCAAACGACAATCTCTGGATTTGAACACAAAAAATGTTTCACTTTTTTTATTTAATATAAAAAATGTTTGGATGTTTGGGTCACAACAAAAGCATAAAAGTCTCCAAAGCCTTAAATGTTATCAATTATTTTGATAGAATCGAATTGATTTTAACCAAAACTTCAAAGAATTTAATTAATAGTTAAATAAAATGGCGTTCAAAGAGCACAGAATATTTGTTAAATCATTTGAAATATTCAAAAACTATTTTTAAAAAATTCAGTTATTCGTAGAAACAAAACATTTATTTAAAAAATTTGTTACGAAATCAGATTTTCTTTTCTGTTTTCACTGATTTATGAGAGAAACCGTAAAATAGAAACAAAATTGAGAAGTCATGAAGTCTTCAACCGAAAGACATTTGGAATGCCTTTAGTGCTCAGTATTTCTATTGCGGACTAATTTCAAGCCTGAGTCACACTTAAAGCTACTGAATATTTAAGTTAAGCCAAAAATTGTGGCCCACGAGTCGAGTCGTTTTCTGATTTTGAGGAAAGACTCAACAAATTTAGCCCTTCCTTTCACTTAAAATTTTTAAATTTAAATTTAAACTTAATTTTGACATCGATTTAAGTCAAAAGTCTTTCAAATTGATTACATTTGTTGTGTTACTCAACGATAGACAGGAATCACAGGAAAGGCATCCCTTCATAATTCTAGGATTGAATTTTTTTCGATTAATTCTTTGACACTTTTTGAGTGATAAATGAATGAATACTTTCGTCTCAAAATCTTAATATAATTAATGGACTATAGTTTCGCATAAAATTGTTTTCGATATAATTAATTAAAACTTTTAGTCAAACCATTTCTCTCTAATTTAAAAATTTGGGCTAAAGTTCAGATTTATTATTATTGTTAGTGACTCGAGTAGTACTCTATTATTGCAATATATAGAAATGGAGATGAGTTGAGTTAAAATTAGTAAATGAGAAAAAAATATAAATTAAAAAAAAGTGTTTTTATAAAAAAAAAGAGAATAAAATTCTTTAAAATTTAGTTTTCACTTAAGTATTATTTGAGGCAAATATCAAAGTATTTAATTTCTCTTAATTTAAAACATTAAGAGAATTACGATTAGAATTCTAAGAATCTATTATTTTGTCGACATTTTAATGGATGAACTTTTAGTATATATATTTAGTATATAATGTTTAGAAAATATAATCAAAGCACTAATATTTACTAATTTAGTTTTCTTTGTTTATATGCTCTTAATTTAATTTTATGCGCTTTTGTTTAATGAAATCCAATTAAATAAATGGAGTTTTTTTTGTTGAAAAATTATTATTATTGTTGTTATGAATTGATTGGAAAATAGTGTCAAATAAAAAATCAAATGTCTATTAAATAGTTAACTGAAACGTGAATTTATTGAATTAATTGATTAAATAGATGTGTTGTTGCACTTAATTAGACAAATATATCATATAATTAGAATTAAAATCATTTGAAATCTCTGACTAAACATTTCTCTAAAGGTTTTTTCGAGTTTATTAATTAATTCATTTTTTAGCGAAACATTTCTAATAAGCGTTGAATTAATAGAAAATAGTAAACAAATTTATTGACTCTTAATCTATCCTATGATTTGATTTTAGTTTAAATATGAGATAACCACTCGAAACCACTGAATTATAATAAATAATGTTCTTGTCCAAATTATATATATTCTTGCAAGTTATCAATTGTGTGTTTTTGTATGCTTTTTGTTTGGGAGTCACTTAATTCTGATATAAATTTTCGATTATATATCAATGATACTAATAAATGTAGAGATGTGTGTTTACAATGCTCTTGGTCATGATTTATGGCATTTTATTGGGTAAATGCGATTATTAGTTTTAAATATCTTTGCCTTTATTTATAAGATATTATTTGTGAGAAAAGATATTTAAGAAAATACTTTCTTTTATATAAAAAAAATTATTCTTTTCTTTTCATAAATGATTTGTGGGAAACGATTCATAGTTTTGGTGATAAAAACTTAATTGAAGTCTGAAGTTTCGATTTGATTTCAAACAAAAGCAGATCTTTGTATTCGTTACTCAGTTTTGTGCGACTTTTTAAAGATTAGATCCAAAGATATGCGAAAAATATCGCTTTCAAAGAATTTTTCTCACAATTCATGCATAAAAAGGGATCGCTTTAAGAGAAACAAAATTGATATATAGTTAACTTCATATAAACCTGCAGTTTATTGTTGTCATGGATTTAAAGAATATTCTATGATAAATGTGATAGTTTATTTGAAAACTTAACTGATATTTTTTTAGGCAAAGGAATAGTATTTAAAAATTTGCATTTTATTACTAAAGAGGAAACACACAAACATAGAGAGACGACACACAACTTTCATTTATTGATAGAATATCTGATTTAATACTCTTTTAAACAAAACATTCAATTATTATGAAAAGTGAAAACATGTGATCGAATAAATCATTTTAGTTAAGAAAAGTCAATAAATTTAATGGTTTGACGTTTTATAAACAAATAGTTTGAAACATAAATTATTTTATCAAAAGTTGAAAAGTTTAACAAAAATATTTCTCACTTTTAGTAATGATATGATTAAACAACTGATTAAAGCATTATTAGATTCAATATAATCATAAGTTTATTGTAATGGCTAATAAAATGGAGCAAGGTGAATCTGCATCTATTCATCATTTATTATATTATTAATAACTGAATTTCATTAGAATTATGTATTGAAATTGAATTCAATAGAAATGATATTCAATGCAATCCATTATAATTTGAAGAATTTATTTAAAGTTTAAGTCAGAAGAAATTCATACGAGAATTGAAAGACTTTGAAAAAACAATTAATTCTAAATATCTGTGATTTGGAGTCTTTTTTGCTCTTTTTTGATAACTTTTATTAACGATCCAATGAAACAGAGATAAACTGAAAATAGTTTCAACTGTTCGGAGAGCATAGCATTGGGATTGTAATAATACAGACTACAGAACTACAGCATTACAACTATTGCACAGAATATCTTTGAGATAGTCGTAGAGTTCAGTAGTAAATGTATTGTAGGCAAACCTCTCATCAATATTTGAAGGCAAATGTTAAACAGAGCGAGTCTTCAACTTTTAGAGCGCAGTATCCAAAACGCGATTTCGTAGAGAAGTGTTCGTCATAGATGTGATGCCCAGAGCATCGGTGGTGTGCTTTCGAGCACTCACAACACTGCTGTCTTCAGTCTTATTGCTTCAGTTGTACTGATAAGAGAGACCACACTTTTCACAATAATTATTAAATTCATTCTATACTTCAGTATTTCTGGTCGTCTCAACGAAAAGTCGGGTTCGCAAACAAACAGTTCTGCTTTTCTTTGTTCTGTTCCCTAATTGAAAATCTTTGGCGAACTGTCATTAAGGATAAAAAACATTTTTCTTCTTCATTGCCATTGCATTGAATCGCATTGAAATTCAACTTTTAATTCTGTTTTGACTGAAATTTTACACAAAAAGTGTTTTAAAGATTTCGCTGCAAAACAGCGATCAGACATAATCCGAGGACAACTGTTTATACACTAAATGTTTAATTGAATTTATTAGAAAATCATTAAATTATATATTTCTGTCAATTGTGTTGTAATTCCTGTCAATAAATAGTTTTGTGTTTTCAATAACTTTTGTGATCTGTTTTTAATGTTAATAAATATTAACTTTTCATTGCATTTCAATGATGTCCTCATTATTTATAAAATTTCTTTTTCTGAAGTGAATAATAAATAAATATTTTGTGAACTTTTTCTAAAAAAATATAAATAATTTATTACTAAAAGAGTTTTCTGACATTTTTGGCAATCATTTACTAAATAATAAGTTATTGACACATAGTTTTGGGCCAAACTTTAACACAAAACTAACCTATTCTGGTGTTCAGTTCATGTGTTCACTCGATTTCATACGAGTCGTGAGTTCGGATGTTCTCGACTTTTGCTCGAATTGTTTCAAATAATGCTTAGTTTGAATCATCGATTACTTCTTTGAACACTTCTATTGTACAGATAATAACTAAGAGTACATTCATTTGAGAAATGTTTGGATCGGAATTTAGTCAAATTTGGCGCACAATTGACAACTGATTCATCCTTTTATGCAAACTTTGTGTACATTAAAGGAATAAAACAGTGTTTTTTCAGAAACGATAATCAATTAATTTAAGTTCTGAATCGTTGCCAAACATTTAATACTAATTATAAGGAGAGGAACCAAATGTTAGCCAATGATGACTTCCAAACAATTTTTGACACTAAAATATGACTTTAATTCTATTGAAACGATTGGATCATTTAATGATATAAACTTTGAGTCTTCTATTGAAATATCTATTCATTGGTATTCAATAAACAAATGATTTGTGAAGAATATATGCCATTATATGTCAAGTTTAGACTCAAACTCAACTCAACTCAACTAAAAAACACTTTCAGAGCTGTGAATAGATTCAGAGTTTGATTTTCACTTACTTTTTGAGAATCAATTGCTTTTAAATAAACCTATAATATATAATACCATATAATATATAAATATATGATATTATATTAGAATTTAAATTCTGAAAAAGTGACGGATTTTTACATTTATATTGAACTCAAGTTTTGTGATCCTTTGGACAAAAGACATAACATTATATAAACGATTAAATTGTGTTTCAAAACTTTTGAGTGACATAACTATTAATTATGACAAACGAAAAGCCAAACTTCAATCATCCCGAAATGATGCCGGCATGTGCTGCTCCCGGAGCCACATCTGCAGTTAGAGTTAGAGGTCCGACACCAGCTCAACAAGCATTGGTTGGCAGAGCTCTTAGAAACAGAAGACATACATTGGCTAACGTTCTTCGGTAAGTATTATCTCTTTTTTTCAAATTGAATATAAGCGACAAAACAATTCTGTTTTCATTTAATGTCAAACTTATCAAAAGTATTACTTTCTTTGAGTCGAAAACAAGTATTTATTTGACTGATAGCTATCGATTGACAAATGATGTGATTTTCACTAATTATTTAATATAAACCATAAATAAGGAATTAAATTCATTAAAAGTTATAGTATTTACAGATTTAATGAACTCTTAGTCTCATTATTAGATTTATTTGAGTAAAATTCAACTTATTTAGTGACAATTGTTCCAATTGGAACTAGCAAAATGGAACTAGGCAAATTTATAGATTGCCCTCTTATATGTTTCACTATTATATCGATTGTTAAGAGTATTTATTTGATTTGCCTTAACACTTAACACTCCTCCTTAACATATAGGAAATGATTATATACTGTTCCAAATATTTCAATACTGGTCTTTGACTCAGAATAAAAGTCAACGTTTTTGATATATTTGACAAAATGTTAAATAAGATTTTTTGTCAATTAATATATAAATGTTTGCGCATTAGTTAAACTGAGCGATACGTTTGTTTGTCTGACTTTTCTTTGTTTCTAATAATTAATTATATGAACACTAAATGAATAAAAGAATGGATAAAAAGTAATGTAAAACACGTTTTCAGTCAAATTGAATTTAACGCTTTTCTTTTGTCGACGCAAAGCATTATTTATTATGTGATATATTCTTCATCACGAGTTTAGCACAACTTTGGTCAGGTATTTTCATTGCTTTCATTACATTAAACTCAATGAGTGAATACCCGTTGTTTCAAACCTATTCCAGAAGCAATTCTCTGGTGAACATCATCTCTACTTTTATTACACATTTGGATATAACTCTTATGTGATTAAAATACCTTTACTTCACTAAATTTAATGGACACTATTTACAATTGTTTGCTCAAAATATATCTCTGCTTCAACTCTAGTATTAACTCATAATAAAATTTAAGATATATTACAGAAATCTATTGTTTCATTTCAAGAAAATTACTTTTAAAGCATATTTCAATACTGTTATACTGTTATTCATTTTATAAATAATTTTATTTTATGAAAAAATTGTCGAATATATTCCATATTCAATGTGGAGACAAATATTACAATTATTTAATGAAAACCAAGAATTTCAATTGAAAATTTTTTTTATATAATATTTATAGAAAGAAACATGCTTGTTTCTAGTATTATTTGAAACATGATTTGATGTATTAAGTTATCTTTAGTTATATCTTTTGTCAGAATATTATAATTATTGAACGGATCAGTGGTTCACTTAATTAATGAAAACAATCTTATCTGAGTCGCTATCGATTAACAAAAGTTCTTTTATTCAATTATAATATTTCCCGAAAAACAGAGAATCAAAAGAGAAGAGAAATTGTAAATCATTTGTTTGAAAGTATTATCTGATATAATGTCAATGAATAGTTTGTTGATTATACGCAAAACATTGATTAAAATTAGAGTTTTATTATAATTTAGAAGTTTTGCAGTCAAAGTCAAACTTAAAGATAAATATTTGTTAAACAATTAATTAAATTCAGTGAAATATGTCTTTTATAAATTTAAAACCTTTTGCCGACAAATCATAATAAAGTCTATGATTTTCTTTACTTTTAAAGTGCAGTAAATAATATGTAGGAAAATATATTTTTATTGAAACTATTGTAAAGTTAGCGATGAAACAAACGATGGCTAACTATTCATCGAAACTACTAAATAGACGACAAAATAAATCAATAAAATCATAGTCTGAATGTTTTGAAGTGTTCGCATGCAATGTAACAAAAATGCCAACACTTTTACAATCATTAGTTTCATAGAATAAGATTAGTTGTGACGCGCCTAACACTCGATATTCTCCTCCATTAACTCTATTCCAGTATTGTTTTGTGAGTCCAGAGATGTAGTGCTTCCAACTCTCAGTGCCTTAATATATATTCGATAATAGAATGAGAAGTTTTGTTGCAAAATTCGCATTATTCTAATATATTGATCAATATTAGAATCTATTACACTTATAAGCCATTGCTTCAATTCTAGTTGTATCGGCATATTGTCTATATACGAGCGTTCAGTCCATCAAATCTAATTTATTCTTTCCTTTTTGTAAATCTGAAAGTCATTTCTTCTGAATTGCTTTTTAAGGGAACAAACTTTGAAGTCAACCAAAGGTATCATTTGTTGCTTTGTTTCGGTTTTTTGGGCCATAATTTCATTTATAAGATTAGAATAGTCTTTGTTTTTGATATAAATCGAGAAAAGAGTTTCTTATTTTTCGTAATCAAAATTCGATTTATATTTCGGTTTAAATTGGTTTAAGTGTCAAAACAGATATCTGTTATGTTTCTCATATTATAAGTAAATATTTTTCTTATTTTCTTTTTTTTTTGATGACTAATATAAGACTTAAAGATAAATAAAATCTGAATTTTTGTTAAATTAGAGGAAGGCTTTAGTATAACATTGTTTAATAACTAACTGAGTATTGGAGAACAGAATGGATTATAGATAAATGTCTTTTCCTTTTCAACATTAATATTCATTTTGTTGAAGAAAAATCGTTTTTAACATTTTTATGAAAAATTTGCGAAACATTATTTCAAAAACTTTGGATGAAATTTATGTAATAATTATTTTCCCAAAAAATATCATTAAAGTAATTCTTTAATAAAACATAAACTTTTAAACAATAGAACAGAATTTGTTTTAATAATAAACAAGGTCATTTGCCGATTTTTCTTAGTTTATATTCGATTTTTTCTTTAAAAAATTTAAATCGAAACGTTTTCGTAGAACTATTTGTCTTTGATTTTAGTGATAGAAACGGAAAATTGATCGTTAGATTCAATGAAAAATTGCTTTCAATTTAGTTAAGAATCGAATGTAAAATCTGAACAACCGATCGATAGACGGAAATCTCAAAAAATATTCAAAAAAATCAAATGAAAGATTTCATTTGAAAGGAAATTCTTTTTCATTAATAATGTAGTGAATAGTTTTGTCATTATTTGCAAATATTTTAATTTAATATCAATTATTTTGAGTATCGATTCATCAATAATAGTGTTTGAATATTAAATAAAAATCAGTGAAAAATCAATGAAAACATTCTTTTATAAAATAATAAAATTGGAATAAAAGGAAATGTATATAATAATCACATTCTGTTTATTGGGTTGTCTCGGGATAAACGCTAGAAATCAAGAATATGATCATGGTATTTACAATTTACATTTACGTGTTGGCACAATTTGAATAATCGATTGAACAAATTCTTTCTTTGAATAAAAGAAATAATAATAGTTTTTATAAAAAGATATTTAATGAATACTCACAAAGTGTTAATCAAATTGATCTCAAAAAAGACTTTTTGGACTCTAATGAAGAAAAATTATTGTAATTATTATGAGATATAATAACAGTTTAGCAGAAAAGTTATGACTTTAATATAGAGTAAATGTTTAACACATTTTCAGGATATTTAAAAGATTTTTCTTTTGTAATTTTCTTTAGACTTCTTTTTTTTTGGAAGAAATTAAATGTTTTTACAAAATCCGACATAAAAATAATGAATATAATACTCACTTTTATGTTAAGATTTACGGACAATATATGGCTTTAATTTGTTGGTTCACTGATTCTAAGCTTTTGACTATATTTTTATTTCTGATTATTTTTAATCCATTTTTTTCTTCTTTTGTTTTAATAAAATGTAGTTTTCAATTGAAAGTCGGACTAAGAATTAGAGAAACACTTTCTTTAAATAATAATTATAACTTTTTTCACAATTAAGTTCTTCTGAAACTCTTTTGAAAAAGAATTAAACATTTCTTTTAAATAAAAAACAATATTTTCAATAGAAAATAAAAATTTAATTTTATATTATTTCTAAACTATAGCTTACAATTCACGCAAACAAACTATTTTGAAAGTTAATCAATATGTAAGCATGGATCTTTTTTTTAATAATGAAAATTGTTATTTAGTCAGTGAACTAAAGAAACGAATGACATAATTATATTTTACGAGAGTTTGGAAATATGTATAAAACAGGGATGGCGAAAGGATGAGGCTCTAGAGGTGGTGGTGGTAGGTTAGGGTATTTTGGGAAAAATCCTAGGGGGGTATTAGGGTAGGGTATTTTTCAAAAACCTCAAAAACGTCTATTTTTG
>JAQFZM010001916.1:0-15707 GCA_034695785.1 Galumna obvia | reverse complement strand
TCTCTCTCTCTCTAATTATAAAATTATAAAAACTTACCGATTTTGCTATATTATTTCCAAAAATATTTTTTCAAAAACTTTTTCAGCAGCTTTTTTCACAGCTTTTTTTCAAAAAAACTTTTCACAACAACCTTTCACAACTTTTCTCAAAAACATCTAAAGAAAACTTTTTTTTCGCTAAAACTTTTCACTAAAACTTTCAATAAAACTAATTATTAATAACTTTTTTTTAAAAAAATTTTAGACTTTACTCCATAAAAGCAAAACACTTAATAAACTTAAAAAAATTTTAGGCCTAAACTATTTTTTCCTATTTCCTCTAGTTTCCCCCTATGTTTTTTAAATTTTCTAAAAGTTTAAGGAAAAAACAAAATTGTTTTCAAAAGATAAATTACTCTAATTTTAAAAATTAGGCCATTTTCTCTTTCCTGTATTAAAATTTTCTGATATTTATTTACAAAAACAAATTTTATGTCATTTCCATCAAAAACACCGTAATCTCTTTTAAATCTATGATGAACAAGGTTGCATAAATAAAATATGCTTATATAGCTAAATTATTTATTAATTTTTTTAATAAAACTTTTTTAAATTGCCTAATTTATTTAATTTATAAACTACTTGTTTATAATTACCAACTTGCATATATCAAGTTAAATAATTAAATCAATTTAACCCCTCTTTTTCCCCTCGTCTAAGCTGGCTTATATTTTTGTTTTTTAAAATATACAATTTTTAAGGTATGTCTATTGAAATATAATTTAGGTTTGTTTAGAATGACTTACATTTAGGTTTTGCTTAGTCTAGACATACCTGATAACCAAGGTGATGCAGAATATTTGTTTATTGTAGGTGAAATATGTAATAAAATATTTAATAAAAAGTGGTCAAATATTTATCCAAATATTTATTTATTTATTCAGAATTTAATTTAAAATAAAAAGGTTAAATTTATTATTAGAATATCATAGTTGATAATGAGAGGGTATTTAAAGATTTCATCATGAAAACTATTTCTATATGCATTAAAAATCATTTTGTAATTAAATAAACTTCTTACGACCTCACAGTAAGCCTTTAAAAGTGGAAATCTTTTTCTGACTATAATTGAAATGTTTTGATTTTTTTGTGACAAATATTTGCTACAAATATTTTATAAAAAATATAGAAATCTCTTGAAAATTGGATTTTATTATGGAAAACAATATATTTTACGATTAAATTGCCATATATTTATTTAAATATTAATATTTATTAACGATTCAAATATTTATTTATATTTATTATGAAAATTTGCTAAAAGCATCCCGATAACATAATTAATGTAAGATATAGATGATGTGATACTTAAATGATAATGTGTCATCCTTCAAGTTTTGTTTATCACTAATAAATGAGCAGTCCGTCACTATTTGTTCATTAATATCTTCTTCCTTCGTGTTCTCTCATATACTTCTACTATCCAGGATATATGACAAAACACAGATAAAACTGTTGTACTGAAATATATTATAAACGATTTTTTATGTGTATCCTTTGTAAACTGGTCTTGCCGGATACGACCTCCGCTTCAAGTAGTTTATAAAAAGGTTGTATTCATGAAGAAACTCTTGTTTTATTTTAATTATTGTATTTACGTTATCAAATCAATTAAATCATTAGTTGGAATCTTATTTTTATCATTTTATTTGGTTACGCCACTCTACGTGTGTAAAGTAAGTGATATTGTAAGTACAAATTGAATATTACTTATATTGTTGATATTAGACTCTTTGAGTCTTATATCCAATATGTTAGGTTCTTTTAGAAGTATTAACTTTATTAGGATATGAGGCATTAGGTTTAGGCGGCAAAATTGTCCTTATACCCTATTATATAGATATAGATTATGGCATCTAAATAAATAAGTGTGATAAGTACTTGTCCTAAGATAAATTGGTGGCAGTGATGGGAATCATTCCCTATATTAAGAGCTACCTATAGTACGGGATTTTTTCAAGTGCGTAGGTATCTCTTAAGTATATTTAATATGAGTTGTTATTAGTAGTTTGTGATATTTTATATATTGTATTTTTATATATATAATTTAGCTTTATTTGTGTAAAATTAATAGTTGAGATTCCGAATCTTAATAATGTGGTTGATAAAATCATGAGAAATTTGGGAAAAATGGGAGTGAAGATTTTTTTATGGATGTCCAACCATGGAATTTTCATAAAATTTGGTAACGAATATGATTGTTTATTGTGTTAAGAAATCATCTCTTCTTCCACCTCAAATAATGGTTCAAATGATAAAGATCTGGATCTAAGTTTTATTTCTAAACTTAATGAAAAATTGGTTTCCAAATCTAAAAATTTTCGTGTTGTGAATTGGCTTTACATTAAAGAAGAACAGATGAGCCCATTGGTTAGCTTTTTCACACCTACTTTTTTTCGAACATCCAATTTTGGCTTTTCGTTTTATTCTGCTAAAAATTGATATTGAGTTGTCAAGAGAGAATTTTTCTTCCATCTTCGCTAATCTGAGACAAAACACATCTCTTTCTTGGATTCACCGGTGGTTGCGTAAGGCGTTTTTCTACAACGAGACTTCAAAAATTTGGTCAAGATGTGCGAGTTGATGGAGGAGCTGTTATTGGAATGTCCGCGGCAATTGGAATAACCTCTGTATTGATTCTTACCGAAACAATGGTTTGGGTCTTTGATATCTCGGGAAACATAGAAAAGTTTTTTGGAAATGACACAAATAGTACTTATCTGCAGAGAATCGAAACATATTGGTTTCTTCTTGATTACCCGCGCCGGTGATTTGTTCGAAGTCAGACGTGAATTCGGACGACATGTTCTTTCGTTTGTAGCACATCTTTGTATTATGGCTGATACCGTTGCCGTTATCGAAAGTAATACTACAGACGAAGGAATTGGATTCCTTTAAGCTATATCCTGTTGTGCTGATATGGCAATCATTCGAATATCCAGAAACAAAGATGACCGATCGGATATTCGTGTTGTTTTTGAATTTGAATTAAAAATTATTTGGCTTTATAAAGTCATCGCCTCTACTGATGCTTTATTTATAACCAGTTTGAGTGAGGATTATTAGATTACCCTTGGGTTACGTTAATGAACCGACAGAACTTTACCATAGAATATTTTTTACCAGGTCTTGTTGTTCATGATATGTATACATACTGAAACAGATTGCTTTTTGTTTAATATTACATAGGTTTTTCTTATGCTATTAGGACTAAACACAGAAAAACCATCTTGAATAATTTTATATTTATAATTATAAAATATTATTTAATAATCTAATCTAGATTAATAAACAAAACTTTCATTTTGAGATCTTTTACCATGATAAATTAGTTTTTATTGCATTTTATTAAGTTTACTATCAGCTTGATGCCGTCAGATTAACCCTCATTTGACATCGTGGGAATTTTTATCCCAAACATACTTTGAATGCTTTTAATTTTAAAATTATAAATTATATTTAGCTGAAACTTTATGAGGGCCTCAATAAAACCTTTCTTTAAATAATTAGTAAGTTTTTGTAAATTTAAATATGTTTATAAATGATATTAGCTTAATTTTGTTAAAAATTATTTTACAATGCACTTAACGTTACTTTATTTATGCTATATATTTAATATTAAATTCAATCACTTAACCTAATAAGTGTTTTTATATGTCATGCCTTCATACAATTTTTATCCCACAATTCATTCTATAATACTGAATATTTTAAAAGTTTATGAGCAGCATATGCTCACTAATAACAGAGTATGGGCATGGATAACTGCCAAGACAAATTTTATCACGCTGTACTCTCATAAGCACTAAACAGAAAATATCCCACTATTTTCTCAACTTAGTTTAACGGGCGATACCAATTGAAGGTTAAACACGATCTTTTGTGTAATGGCTTTCATTCCACTTTGAAACGACCTTGGCAATCAGCATTATTTTTTGTTAAAAGAATTTAATTTTCAAATGGTAAATTTATGAAATATTGCTTGATAAAATAAATGACATTAATTCATTAATAATGAATAGAAATTAATTGTTCAAGATGACAGTTTTTTGTGAATTATATCTGTTTATATAAATCAAATTTTTATAAAATAAAAATTAATTATTTATTTTCATACGAAACTCACTTTCAATTGATTTAATTCCCGTAAAATAGTCCTATAATTTTAGTGGTCGATTTGGTGTTGAGTTTATACGCAATTTAATTTGTATATGATTTAAAATAAAATAAATATTTATATAAACTGTAATCTTATCTTATGCATAGCACTAACCTTGTGAGCTATTTCTAGATATTACCGCTATTTTGTTTTCAATAATAATAATATGAAGCCTATTTTTTACTTTTGACGGAGTATGTTTATGGACCTTCTTAAGAGTGTCGAAGAGTTGTGTTTAAAAAAATTTCAATTGTTTAGTAGAAAATATTGTCATAACTGTGTCTTATTCTTTCCATTTGCAACGGCAAGGAAACGGTTTTTTCATTTAAAGAGAATGGTTAAGGAAATCCTCCGAAAATATTGTCTACTAATTTATTAGTCATGTCTTGATTTTAATTATACTCGGACTCTAGTATCTCGGCAACAAAATATTGACACCCTTCACCAATACCTTTTATTAATAAAAGTTTGCCTTGAATATGTTCCAGTGTTTGCAGAGAGACCCAGTTTTCGGTCTTCCAATAAAAGGAAATTTTCTAAATGATTCCAAATTTAATCCACCTCTGTAGACCTGTATAAGTTTATCGGACACATGTTCAGGTATCGTTTCTGTTTTCTATTCCGATAATTGATTCCAGCGTGTCCTCAACAGGTTGTTCGACGGAAAGAGGTTTTTTTAGAATGATGGCCTATGAATGAGTTCTGAAAATGTCTGAGATGTTGTTGACCTTAATTTCCAGAGCTTTAAGAACTAGTATATTTCTCTTGACCTGTTGCTCGCTTGAATCAATTTTTTCATAACCAATCAGTCAGTCAGACTAATATTTAACTGTTAGAAAACAAGAATTCTGAGTAACAGAAAAGTATTTCACTTAAATTGTAGAAAATATTCAACGGCATAGAAAATAATATATAAGTATATTTTTTAGGCTAATTGTATGGAAACTACCAAAACTTTAAAAAATCTAATAAATAAAACCCAATTAAAATTCATTTATTCCTTTAAAACTAGATTTCATATCCCAAATATAAAGTAGTTAATTAAAAAGAAATAATATTTTTAAAAATTATTATAAAAATGACAAATTTTTGTTTAATTAATTTGTTTCATTTCTTCGTTTAATTCAATTGTTCCATCAACTCGTTCAATTGATTCTTTTATTCAATCTTTACATTTATTCATTTAAATTCGTATATCATTCGTAGATATAAAATTAAATATTTCTTCATTTTAGAAAAACTAATTGAACAGTTTTAATTAATTTATATAATTTGTTTCAATCACAGGCTGCCACTAATTTTATATATTTTATTTCTTTTCATCTTTCAATAAATTAATCAAGGGAAATAATATTTAAAAAATTACAAGAATACTTACATAAATGAAGATCATTTGGCTATTATAAATAAACAAAACAATTTAGTTTAATAAACTTAATTAATTTTAATAAGATTTAAAAAATTTTATAAATTTTTTTATAAAAAACAAATTTTTTGTTTCATTAATTCTTTTAAATAAATATTTACATTTATTTTTTGATTAATTAGTTGCAGGTGCGAAACGATTACATATACTACACTTTACTAAGTAAAGGTAGTGAAAAATGACAATTTTTTTGTTTCATTTAATCGTTCTATTAATTCCTTTAATTCATTCGTTTAATCTACTCCTTCCATGTCATCGTTTCATTGTTTGTGATGACGACAACGATTACAAATTTTAAATATTTTGTTTAAATCTTTAAATAAATTCATTGCTTTAAAACCTTTTATTAATTCTCTTCAATCATTCGATTTTTTATTGGTTTTTTTAATTCATTTAATTTAATCGTAGTTTTAAATTGAAATCTTTCTTTAACGTTAACGAGAAATATTAGTTTTCAAAATATAAATTTTATCCAATCACAAGACTGCAAATGATTATGCATGATTTATCTCCTTCTATTTTACCAGGGATGGCCATGGTCAACTTGACAGGGGGGTATTTCTATATTTTGCTAATTTTCTCGCGACAGGGGGGAATAGGGGGGTATTTTCAAAATGGCCGCCGAAGGTAAAATACGTAGTTTTATAGGTATTTATTGGGATTTTCGTACATTTATGCATGAAATAGATTATTATTTAACGTATTCTATCATATTTGAGCGAAAAAACTATGAAATTATTGCAAAAAACAAAATTTTTAAAAATTCTGAAATTTAAAGTAAAAAAATTCAATTTAATAGCTTATAGATATGCATTAAAAACTGTAAATTTGACATTTTTTATCAGTTTTTATTATGTTTTATACTATTTTTCTTATGATTTACAGCTTTTTATTCATTTTTTCTAATATTATTTACTGTTTTACAAATTTTTACCTGCTATTTTTCTCGCCGATGCATTGGGGGGGGGGGGGGGTGAGGGGGTGAGGTTATGTTGCTGATAACAGGAGGAGGTGTATTTGGGCTATACCCTCCACCATATGGTCATCCCTATATTTTACAGTAATATAATAAAGAAAAAAATATAATACAGACTTTAAAGTGTTTTAATATTTATCAAAATAAATTTTAAATCATGAATTAACAAATAAATTAATTTAATAATTTTTAATACTATGATTAATATTTTTTATAAAAAATGATTATAAAAATGATAAATTTTTTTTCCAATAATTTGTTTAATCATCCGATCCATTTATTCTTTTAATTAATTCGTTTCATACATACGTAAATTTAAATTGGAAACTTTTTTAACAATAACAAGGAATAATATAAAATGTTTTCAAAAAGATTTTTCCAAATTAATCCACAAAGTACTTTGATATTGCAAAATGATATTCGAACCGATTACTACTCTTTTATTTGTTACAAACACTTAATTTTTTTTGAAGATATTACTATACCAGCACAGTTCTCTTATATTTTAATATGTTGTTGAATTTAAAAAAATATAATATAACCTGAAGAATATCGAATGAGATTATTTTATCTCCAAAAATATGGTAACCGATTAATTCACCTCTTTTCAACATATTTTTCTTTTTATTTAATTCTCTTTTAATCTTGAAATTTATGCGGGTGTCAGTCAAGGGATGTTGTAGTAGATTACTGACTCTGGCACACTTTGCAGAAAAACAAAATTTTTGAGGGAAAATCTTTAATTTTAGAGGTATTTAATCTATTTTTCCTACTGGCCATTTTTAAAACTTTTTTTAATTTAAATTTTTTAAAATTATACCTGATAGACTTCTTTATTTTAATTCTAACTGAAAAGAAATACACTTAAAGTGAATACAATTGACTGCTATTTGTTGTAGAAATTTAACGATTGAGTTATCGTTAAAATCAACACATCTATGAAAATTAAACTTTTATTTTTTAAGTTTAATTAAATATTTTAGTTTTGAGATGTTATTAAAAAATAATTGAATTCTTTTTTATAATTGTTTTCGATGAAACCAATAAAGTCAACAAAAGCAAAAAGAAAAGAAAAATGAATTTAAAGTGATTTAATTTTTTGAAAGTCTTCAACAAAACTCTGGAAATCATTGAAACCATTATTTATTGAAACAATTTCGACGGAAATAATATTATTGACACCAATTATATCATTAATAGGTATTGGAGTCGTTAGTTTTGAAATGAATTTCAATTCTTCAACGAATGATAACGACTTTAAATCAATTTAAAATTTTGTTTTTTATTCAAACGAAGAGAAAAAGTCTGAATTAAATTTTTTGATTAATTTATTCTACGAAACCTCATCAAACGCTAAATCAGAGTTTAATTCAATTAAATTATTGCAGTATTTGTCGATCAATGAAACCAATTCAAAAGTTCTTCGCGAAAGAATATTAGAGATATTAATGAAAACACTTTTAATATTCGGACACTTTTTTAAAAGCTATTCAAAAGCCTTTAAATTGACTTCATTTTTAGTGATAAAGTATTTGTCTTTCAGTTCAAACATTTCATGATAACAAAATTCTTTTTTAATAATCCAAATGTTTGTAGAACTGACTTATAGAAATTCTAATTTTGTTAACTTTATATTAAAATAAGATATCTCATAAAAACCATAAAAGAGACTACAAAATATCGCAAGACTTTTATGGGAATAAGAGGTGTCTAATGAAAAGAATTTCTTGTGCATAATGATAAAATGAAATGCGCAAAACATTGAGCTGCTGAACAATTTGAAAAATGAGAAGAGTATACTAAGCTTAGTCTTGAAATAGAGAACAAAAAATTTATGTGAAGATTAAACAATTAAAATTTATAAATCGTTCTGAGTTTTTCAAATATGAGTGAATCAAAAAAAATAGTGGTGACAGTTCAAACCACAAAAATTCTTCTGAATGTGAGTGCAGTATCTTTCCTGAAATATTGATCGGAGAAGAGCTTGTAATCAAGGCTCTTGAGGATCTGGATCAAGAATATGGTCATTTGCCAGTTACCGAACCAAAGCCAACGACTTCTCTAATTTGCCATATCCCATTTAGATGGCTATATTATTCAATGAGTACTTCTCAGCTAATAGAGGTAAGTCTTATCAACTATCATTATAATAAGGGAGATTCTTCAAATCTATTAATAAATTCTACAATTAAAAATAAATTTGAATAATATGTGAATATATTAAAATCATATGATACCACATGTGTTGATGCAGCGCATGTCATTTGAACTCCATAACCAAATATGGTTCTATACATTTCAGACATTTAATTATGCTCACCAAATAAAGAAATAAATTGCTTCAGAATTGGTAAAAGGCAGAAGAATTAAAATTTGTGAAACATTTTAAATTAAATCAAATATTACTATTTCTTTTCTTAAAACAAATAAGATTAAAAAAGTTCAATAAAATGGAAAAATTAAGTGATAAAGTGATTGATTATAGTAAAATCATTCACCGCAAAAGACTTATTACTACAAAAATATTTGAATCCACTTCTCGTTAACAAGAAGAGTTCTTCATAAAATAAAAAAAAAGATTTAATTCATTCGGAAGTGTTTATCACCAAGTCCCTGGAAGAAAAAAAGAAGTTTTTGTGGTCCATCCATATATCGGACTTAAAAAAATAAATTAAAAGAAATTGGTGTGCGACTTTTAAAAAAGAAGAGTGAAATTATTTCTCAAATATTACAACAATTCGGATCAAACACAGAGAACACAACCGACAAAGGCAAGTCAAAAATTAATTTCATAACAAGTACAGTGAACGTTCAAATATCAAAATCAGAACGAAAGTAAATGTTTCAACAAAATAAAATCCGGCCATGTAAAAGAAATGATAAAATATTGATCAATTATCATTTATGCTATGCTGAGGTTATAAGACAAGTTATAGGGAAAACAAATCAAAACCCAAATTCATTGAACCCAGCCAAAATACAATTCCGCCCAATAAGACCACAACTGACTCTTGGAAATATTTTGCAAACACACAATCCCAGGTGATCGATACAATTTCCATTTAGACCAAGAGCTTCTTATGTTGCATTTAGAAATTATTCAGAACAAATATAAAACCGTCAAGAGCGATTCAATAAAATAATTAGCCCTTCACTAAATGTGAGGGAAGAAGTAGTAGAATCACCACTAAAAATTGCGTGCTCTTATCAAAACAATATTATCACACTATATGTATCGGATTTAAATATAAATTTTACTTTAATGGTAGTTTTAATATTCACTACACACTTAAAGATAAAGATAAAATAATGGCTGAAGATATTATATTCGTATACTGTCAAAGAATCATAATTTCAATCAAAAATACTAATCGCAAAGACTTAGGAATGCATGAAATCCTGGCTAACAATAGGTTTGGCCAGAACAAAAAGCAAATATATATGGATTTTATCACTCGACTCTCTACTCCTGTTGGTCCTTCAAGTTTAAAATACTTAAATAATAATTTAAACATAGAATGGTCCCCACCATTGGGGGAAGACCGGTATTAAGTTATTTAATTAAATATCGAAAATAAAGAAATGATATATGGTTTCCAAACAAGATAAACAAAAAAATTGAAATTCTATTAATTGATATAAAACCAGAAATAAGATATGAAATTTTAATAAATGCAATCAATTGTGTAGGAGAATCTACTCCTCTAACAATAGAATTCATTCAACCATCAAAAACTCTTGCAAATAATTCAATGAATATGAATAAATCAACCAATATCAATTCTCCCCGTATATTATTATCGAGATCCCATTTTGAAATATCCGAAAGCCAACTATTTAAATTGTGTGTTGATCGTTTTGTCTTAAGAACTGCTTTAAATGATGTATTCAGAGATTCTATATATAAATAAAACTTATATTTATTAAATCTAATATTAATTAAAATAAAATAATTTATTACTTGAATTTAAGGTAATTTCGAAAATTATCTTGCAAATGGTGATTAAGACCAAGAACAATTAATAATTTATGTGACCTTTTGTATTATAGGAACAAATATTAAACTTTGTTATATAATTGCTTCATTTTTAATCAGCAGACTTTTAAAAGACACTTCAAACTTAATTACACCTTACTTATTCATTACTAATTTAATTCATTTTGGTTGGTTTACTATTTGGTGAAGAGTATTATCAATTGTTCCTTGTCATTTCTATTATCTTGTTCACTTAACGACCAGCCAGACATCAAGGTTTGGACTGGATTGTCCTGTTTTTCAGATCTCTTCACATTGTCCTGTTCTAGGTAAAAACTGGATATAGAAATGTCCATTTTCTTGTTTGCCAATATATTTTTTGTTTATAAACTTCAAATTATTTAAAATTATTTACAGAAAATTTGTATTATTATAATAATGAAAGTTTTATTCAAATAAATATTGAATTATATAAAAATATTTCTAAAACAAAATATAGAAATATATTCGACTATTGTTTGTTAGAATATCAATCAAAGCATAAAACAATTTATAACATAAATAACGGAATTTTTGTGAAAAATATTTTATTCATATTTCAAATTTTTCTCAAATATTATGGGAAAATTATAGTATTATTTAAAATAATTTCGAGGAGTTTTATGCTTAAAAAAATAATCAAGACCAAATATCATATTCTTTAATAATTATAAAATTAATTACTTTAAAATATTTGTAGCGCTAAAGCTGTCCTTGCTGACTTTCTGGGGGGTAACACTCGCTGTTAGGCCGAGTGGCGATCACTTCTCGGCAAATAAATAAAACGTTTCAATAATAATAATTCAATTTATTTACTATTTAACAATTTATTCAATCACAACAAATGGCGATTACTGTCACTAATACAAGTCTTTTATAAAATACAATTAAAACTAAACAATGCCTGAAATCAGGACTTCTGTCACTATACGAGTGGCGATCACTGGCCAACAAAACTAACGACAAGACAACTGACACTTGACTGAACTCAACTCAAAAGACTAAGACTAAGACAAGACCATAAGAACGAGTACTACCGCCACTAGACTTGCACTGCCTTTTTATAGCCAACTGTCCAAAAACCAACTGACCTAGCAATAACCAATTAGATTCAAACGTTTGAATCAAAAGTCAGTTATGGCTTATTGACAGTCGTTGACTTTCGTTTACACATAGGATTAACCCCTGACTCATGCCTTAGGCCTTACAAATGAAATTCAAATGAATTATAAAATAAGTAAAATAATTAAAATAAATGCATTTAAATAAATTAATTGGCGATTCGGTCATCGGTCCTAAGCGTGCGCTACAAATCCTTTCTCTCATTTGTCCGAATCTTTGAGCGAATTCTAAAGGAGTGATGACAGGAGTCGGTCCCAAATGAATCAAATCTCTGAGTTCTTCGTCGAGATTAAGAACTTTAGTCATCCAATTGTTTGAAGTGTTCATCAATTCATTGCATTCATTCTCCAATTGATTCGTCAATTCTTCTACAAATGGATCGAAATTCTGTTCGACGATATACTCATTGATCACACATTCGCGGAAGAGACGGTTCCGGTTGTGAGTTCTTGTGTTTTCTCGAACTCTAATGGCAAGTTGCCCTAGTACATTACAATAAGACAATATACCTTCAATTGTGTCAAATGCCTTCAATTGATTAAACCACAATGGATTTTGTCTTCTCCAAAATTGAGCAAGATAATCTATATTGTCGGGTTTGACTACACGAGTATTATCAGTGAGAACCCATTCCATATCAGCGTTAGGAATAACCCGACAAATGGCTTTCATTGCCAACGTTTCAGCCGTTGGAAGAAATGTGAAATCATTGGGATTTCCCTTTTCTAACACATACTTTCTACTTAACAATTCCCGGAGGTATGCATTTCTATCATTCACAACATTCCTCCACATATTGTACTCTAATATCTTCAGATACTTTACTCTCAATATTTGAAAATAAACTCAAAATTTTAATTTAAAAATATTTTTAATAATATTATTGAAAAAAATTAAATTCTATAAATCATTGAATATTAATGAAAAACAAATTATTTTATATAAGTTTTGTTAATCATTTATTAAATATCCATTACCTTGGTTACACTGCAAGATATTATAGATCAGAACTTGACAAAAGAGTTTGGTAAATTATATCAAACGAGAGAGTTGTAAAACTTGAATAATTTTGTATACATTTGAAAAACTTAAATAAATCCAAAGATTCATCAGTGAATCCGAAACTTTAATGGATTATTGGAAAAATTGGAAAATATATTTCAAATGAAAAGCACCAAGATGTTATATTTAATGATTATTGTCAAACATGGGAAGTACTCCGAAAAGTTACTCATTTGGCTGCGCTGTGAGTTATATCAAATGCATGATTCAATGAGTTGTAATAATAAAAGTATCTAGTAAATATTCTACTAATGATCGACTTATATATTTGGCCACCGATTGTGTCGACTCAACCATTAAAGTCATGATTGAAAAGGAAGGCATTAATAAAGGCTTTAAACCAATGAATTACATCTATTTATTATTCCTTAATATTCATGCGAGCAGTGCTTTTGGAAAAAGGTCATTTACAGTATATTATTCATTATATTTGAACTTGTTCATTTTGTTTTATTAAAGATATTCAATAGACCAAGATGAATTTAAGCGATTATCATATATTTTCATAGACTTCGCTCGAGAATATTCTTCACGAATAGTGTTGTGGGAGTTTTGCCCTATTTTTAGGTTAATTGACTGGAAAATAGTGAATAAACAGAGGGCTCTCATTAATTGGTTGGTCTCTGAAGCCATTAATAATTTCTTAAATCATTACAACGACTACTCGGAGTCAATTGAACGGGACTTTTGTGATGCGCTCATCACTGCTAAGAATGAGGCGCTCAGAGAAGGCAAAGAGTCCGCTACTCATCTGAAGGATGAAAACCTATCGATGGCTCTCTTAGACCTAATCATTGCCGGCAGTGACACATCTCAACACACCTTTCAATGGATATTACTTTTCATTTGTTATTATCCGGAGATTCAGAAAAAGTTAAGACAAGAAATTGAAACACAAATCGGAGACAGAATTGCAACTCATGAGGACAGGAATCGATGCCATTATGTAATGGCTTTCATTATGGAAATTCTTAGATTCAGAAATGTTGTGCCAATAGGTATACCTCATAAGGCAATTGTCAGCAGTAAAATCGGTAAAACACTTAAATTTTTATTTATTTTAATATTTTATTATTTATATTATTTTAATTAATTTTGAGGCGATTATACAATACCTGAAGGAATGGGTGTTTTATTACACCGCGGAATCATTTCAACTGATGACAAGTATTGGACGAATGGACACGAGTTCAGACCCGAAAGATTCCTTCAAAACGGAAAGTTAGTAACCACTGGTCTCAAGGGTTTTATGCCTTTTAGTGTCGGCAGAAGAATATGTTTGGGGGAGAAGTTAGCCATCGCTGACCTCTTCCTTGTTTTGGTACGATTTCTTCAATCAACATATGACTATACAATTGTACTTGGTCATAATAATGGCTTAGAACCAGATATTAACGATACGGTCACTTATATTCCTTATGAATACGAAATAATTCTTAAGACTAAATAAAATCATTTAAATATTGTCTTCATTTAACTCTTTATATGGATTTTATACTTTTATTCTTTAGTACCCTAAAGTCTTGTAGATACCCCGCGGGTTATCTAAGAAAGTTTTGGATTTTGGGCCAAAAATATGGTGTGCGGGTTATCTATAAGGTGCGGGTTATACACTAATATAAAAAGTTAAAACTTATTTATTTAAGAAAACTTAATTTTGATATTTTTCGAAAATTAGACATTAATTTAAGAATTAAAAACCTTCAAAATCATTTTGGGAACCGCTTTTAGACCACTCAAATCCATCAGTTATTGCTGTTGAAGACATTGAAAGAACTAAATCTTTGTTTTTAGAGACTTGCTTAAACAGAACATACCTTATGATTCATAAGGTATTTTCATCCGCGGGTTATACATAGGGTGCGGGTTATCTATGGTTACCAAAAGTTTGTAATAATTATTATAAATTGAGTGGTGCGGGGTATACACGCTGGCGGGGTATCTACAAGACTTTACGGTAATAAAACTACAAAAATAAATGTAAAAACAATTTTTATATGAAAACAGTTACTAATCATCGGAAGTATTTGAATGAATATCTGAAGAGTTTTCAGAAGAAGTGTTTGAATCCGAGTCTAGACTTGAATTATAGTCTTTTAAATAACGGGAAACAAATTCTTTAAAACCTTCGTAAACAAAGATATGAATTCTTGTGATTCGTTTACACTTCTCTTTCAGTTTAGTCTCGATTTCCTTTTCAACTGACTCTGTATTTACCTCTATTTCAATAGTTTGAAGGTTTGAGAGTCGGCTCAGAATATCTGTTGAATTTTCATTGAATTTTATTCCACTAATTTTTAATGACTGAAGTTTTGGTAAATTCTTTTCAAAGTCTTTAAACACAAGATTTGCATCAATGGGTAACTCTTCATAACAGTCCTCATAACTAAAGTCTAAATGAGTCAACTCATGAAAGGCTTCACATTTAAAAAGTGTCGACAAATAATTTTCTTTTATTTTTTGGTCATTAAATGATTCTTCAAAAAACAGATTAAATTTCAATCGTTTCAATCCTTTGAATTGTTTCAGAGATGACAACAGATCTTCAATACTATTATTTTCATCGATTGTATGACCAAAACAAAGACTTTTCAATTGATTGCAATTCAGTGCTATTTGTGTTAAATAAGTTTCAAATTGTTTTTCAAATAATAAGTCCGATTCGATCTTCAATTCAATTAAATTCTTGAGTTTCGGTATTGAAGTCAACAGATCTCTACCATAATTATAGTCTTCTGATATCCTATTATTAATTATTAAATGTTTTAAAGTATTTTTGTTGTCTTCAATCAATACTTTTAATGTTTCAAATTCGTAGTCATTTATCCATAGAATCTCTAATCTCTTCAAACTATTGAAGTGAACATCAGTTAAGTCTGGAATTCGATAAACAATAAGTTCTTCAATG
>JAQFZM010001915.1:0-15708 GCA_034695785.1 Galumna obvia | reverse complement strand
TTGGTTATAGACAGTACGTACCAAGGTCTTGGTACACTCATCTGAAGAGGCCATTACTCACCACAACAACAGTAACATCAGTCAGATTGACCAAGGTAACATCTGATCACGATATATTTTTATAAAAATTATTATCATATATACAAATATAATATCTTGATTAGAATATAAATAATAGTATAATTTGAAAAAGTTAACCATTTTACTTATAAGGAAATATCAGGGTAGATAAATTATTATATTAACTTTTTTTCAGGCCAAGTTTCAAGGTTATCTAAAAGATGATAAAAATGATTAAAAAAGTAATTTATTATAAATATAAATACTAATTTTGTTATTTTTGGTAACATATATTTCAAATAATTATATGTATATAAGTTCAGAAAATATTAACTTTCACTTTCAAATCAATTATGATTTTTAAATTTAATTTTTTTTATTAAAAACTATAATTTTAAGAAATTATTAATACACAAAATATATTTTTTATATTACAGGTTTTTAATTTTGTAGATTAAATTTATCTCAAATAAAAGTTCATTTAAAATTTGAAAAACTATGTGATTATTTTGATTAATATTAGAATGATATTTTATTTGATTGTTATATCATTGCATTTGTATTAAAATGGCGCATAATAGTATTCCAATAATTTTGAGATTTTTGTCATTTTAAAGAAGTCTAAGTTTTAAAAGTTGATATTTTTATCTCAACAGTTGATTATTAATATTTATTCATTTTATTCAATTGATTTCATTTGTAGTAAGAATAAAAAAATTAAAAGAATTAATTTTCATAGACAAATAGTTTTGAAATTTTTTTGACTTACAGTTCTAATATAATGATAGAACCTAATTGCAACTTCTCTATAAACTCTTCTGTTAAGATAAATCTATGCTGAGAATTTAAGATTTTTAAAATTAATAAGCGGCGTCTAAAATGGTCCTAAACTTTGATTTTTTCCCAAAGATATAATGTTAAGGAATTTCACTTAATTTAAAATAACACAAATTATATGGCATCGATTTCTAAAATAATCACAGTTTAGATGATCGCAATTGATACCTATAGAATAAGCAAGATAAAACCCCTCGCCCAACCACAAGGTTAAACCGCCCTTTGTCCTTTAATTTTTTAGAATAGAAAACTCGAGTTTTAGTTGATATAACCCAAATACATGTATGATACAGCGTGTCCTAAAAGTGCTTGTACACGCCAATAAGGGAGCAGCATTTCATTTTATGAAATAAACCCATATTTTGTGGGCTTGCCTAGAAATTATTTTTAAAATATATTAATTTGTGTTATTATTATTGTTTATTTATTGATTTAAAATATTATTTTGCTAAAAAATACTGTTATTTTGCTAGAAATCCATTTATGTTATTTGAGGACCTCTGGTGATGTGTTCAAGTACATATTGGACACGGACCACATAATAAATTAGCATGGTCAAATTATTCTGTATATTTGAATATTCAAATTAAAAATATGAAAAATACAATTTATTTAATTAAAAACAAATTTCCATTTAATCGATAAAAAATGTTTAAAGAAAAACTTGAATGATCAAGGGAAACTATTGTGCACTATCTTATGAAGTGTGAAAAAGAAGTTCTTGCTCAACTATTTTAATCATCATATACTTTAACATACCTCTGACTAATGAACTTGCAAAATATAATAAGTTGAACATGTGCATAATTTTCACACTTTATTTGATAAGATTCATAAACTGTACAAAATTTTTATTAAATTGTTCAAGGTAAAAATTATTCACAATTGTCAGTAAAGTGGCGATGCATTGCTTATCTATTATATAAAGTCTTTCAAATGAATTAAATTCTTATTTTCGTTTGTTTTGTGATTTAATTATGTTTTGTTTGCAATACGAGTGTTGAAAGAACTTCCAAAACATATAGAAAAATATGAAGGGCTGTACGAAACCGATTGCTATAAACATCAGCGGATAACCCGTTTGGAAGTAAAGGAACAGAATATAGTAAAGACCATAGAGTATGAACTGATACAACTGAAGGATTGTGATGTAACGCTTCCACCAGAGGTATGGCTGAATCTTTGGTCCGAGTGATGACAACGCATAATATGTATACATAATTGAGTGAATCAATGAATTAACGATTGGGAATAAACCAATTGGCGGCGCCGTTGGGCTAATTCTGAGGGCCAGCCATCCCAACACAGGTACTATTGTGTGATGATACAAATGCAATGTTGTGACCTTAACACAAAATAAATAGATCATTAAAACTGGTATTAAAAAATAAATAAATAAAACTAACATTTTTCAAATATTTTGCTTATCAACAATTACCTGGATATGTTTTTTCCTCAATACAAAGAATAGTGTGTCGAACAGATCCAAGAATTTAGTGAGAAAGTAGGCATAGGCTGAGTTAATCAAACGAATAGCTCGAGGACTGACATCTCTTTTGTCGGGAAACTTAAAGTCAAATAATTCTAATCCAAAGCGAATACAAATGAGGGCTTCGATGAAGAAATAGACGTTTAGTACGACTAACAATAAGTTATAAATCAGAAGAATATGTCTTAAATTGAATGCCTGTCTCTCTTTCATTAGTTGGGGTCCAATTTGTTTAACAAAAACTAAGTAGGCTAATAATATTGATAGCATTGACCATGGTCCATTGCTCATTAATGGAAGATTTGTTGTTCCTGGTCAAATTTAATTACAATAATGAGATTTAAGCATTAAATCCATTCATGAGATCATACCAAAAGTTGTGAACCTCTTTTCAATAGAGTTTATTGAATGAAAAGAATGAGCAAGATCACGTTAACTCATAAAATAATTATAGTATATACGGTTTAACCCTTTTTGTTGTATTGCGAACTAAAGGCAGTAATGATAACAATTTTAAGACAATTACTTTGAATGTGATCTACACTTTGGCTCATATAATGTAAATTTATTTAGTCCACTTGGGAAGGTATATCTTCCCATGAGCTAGAATATTGTGTGATACCTTGTTGGTATAAGAATCTGAAATCAAATTATGCCAACGACTATTGTTTTGGCCAAAAAAGTGTGGTGAAAATTTAAAGGAAGAAGATTAAAAATATGTGTATAAAAGTTTAAAATTGAACTTGAACAAATTGATTAGAAAAGTTTAATATTAGAGAGTAAATGAAAAATAAGAATCAACTAATGAATAAACTCATATAGAAATCAATAGAGATTTTACAAACAATTTGTGATTACTCATCAGAGTTGTAAATTGCTAATCACCTTGCTAAGGTTTAGTTTTAAAGCTTTTTGGCCAAGATAACGGTTGTTGGCATAATTTGATTTCAGATTCTTATACAAATTTTTAATAATGAATCCAAAATGGTATCACACAATACTCTAACTCATCGGAACATATAAAACCTTCTAAAGTCAAAACTGATTTAAAATGAGT
This sequence comes from Galumna obvia, assembly GCA_034695785.1. NCBI lineage: Eukaryota > Metazoa > Arthropoda > Arachnida > Sarcoptiformes > Galumnidae > Galumna > Galumna obvia. The sequence goes on along the minus strand of JAQFZM010001915.1, from coordinate 12,265 downwards.
CCATATTCTCCATAATTTAAAATTTTACGACAAAAACATTTTCTATTAAACATTTTGATGTAAAATATTATTATAAATTCAATTTTATTAAATAATAACTCGGAAACTAATTAAGACAATTCATTGAATGATATTTTAAGGTTTCTTTACTCAAAATCTTATTTTACGCCTTTCATTTGAAAGAGGTTCACAACTTTTGATATGACCTCAAATTGAAAACAATTTTTAATTATTTTATATTAAAAAAAATTCAAAATAACCAAGTACCTATAGATTACTTAAGTAATTTTATTAATAAATTTCAACTTTAAGACTTAAACTACATTTTAAAACTATTCTTGGTTTTATTACTTAATTTCTTTAAAGAATAAATTATTAATGATTTAAGTTTAAATGTTTGAACATTTTATTTATTTCTTTTTTTTGTCAAAATGTGGTAAATATTTAATAATAAAAAAACTGTAACTAAAAAAAGAAAAAATATTAACAAAACTTTTTTAATAAAACTTTTTATTAGTTTTGTAACCGATATTAAAGTTATCCTTAAAAACTAACAATTAAATAAAACTTACTTGGATCACCATGCTCGTCCCAAATATTGAACAAATAATACATTAATCCTTTTGATTGATGAAAATTTTGGTATTCATTTGATACACTTTTAGTTGAGTTGAATATTGAATCCATTCTTAATGAATGAAATATAAAAATATTAAAAAAATAATTTAAAGTGTTTTTTAGGACAAAATAATGTGATGTCTGGTCAGCTCAGAATGACTTTTGAACAAACATTTATAATAAATATCAAAATACACTTACAATTGTTTTGAGGCTAAAAAATTATTTACATACGAAGAGAAGAACTTTTTAGAGCAGAGTTTACTGGTATTACTGATCTGTTTATACCTTACTATTGACTAACTTTTCTTCTCTTCTTATGATTTGATGACCAAAAGTGAAAACAAGTTTAAAAATAAGGATAAATATAATGAGGAATACATTTTTGGTTTAGAGCACAGGTTTTCTTCAATAATTGTTACTCTCAGACATCAGTCGATCCGAAAATAATTTCAAGTGTAATATAAAAGAATTGTGATGAGATGTGCAAGGTAGGAGTGCAGGGGGTCATCCATCAACAAGTTTTGGAATAATCTATATTTATATATACTTAAGCATTACTAATATCATAAATAACTGCTAGATTATTCTACTTTTGTTTAACTATGAATGACTTAAGTGCACATAAATTTCATGCTATCCTTTATAAAAGTTTTATTATAAAAGTTATAAACTTGTAAATTATTGTTTTTTATTATTTTTCATTTTACGAACTATTTTTGAATATTTATTAAACTTAATAAATGTTGAAATACTTCACAACAATAAGTAAAGTAAATCGAAAATTATATTCAAAATAGAGACTCAAAATGGATATAAAATTCTTTAATTTAGAACATTATTTTCATTGATTTGCATGCTTACTATTTTATCAAAGTAATCTAGATCAATTTATTAATAATGGAATTATTGTTGGCATAACTGATAAACGGAATACAAAAGAATAGAATCCATTAAGTAATCAAAACTTTGATAACATTAAAAAAGAAAATAATTTCATAAAATTATTCACTATTTAATCTTGTAATTTGTGAAACTTGTTCTTTTTTAAGTTAAGGGAAGAGAAAATAATTTTCAAAATGGAAATAATGTAAGCCTTTAATGATATAATTTTGTCATTATTTTTCGATTTGTAATTACAAAAGTGTTAAATGAACAAGGTAAAATTTTTTATTACCGATTTAAGGTCAGTCCCTTGACTACAATAAAATTGAAATATGGCCTCAAAAATGAGTTAAAATAGTGTTTAAAAACATATTTCAAGTCATCAATAAAAAAACCAATGAATTTATATAATTTTTAAGTAAAAAATTAACATTAATTTCAAATTTCCTTAAAATGTATTCGACTTAATATAGCATTAAATTTAGGAAACAAATGGAAATTCACAACAAAACAGGTACTGACCGTAAGTCGAGACGTGAGACCCATAATTATGTAAACAAAATGTTGTGAAAGAAAAAACGAAAACTGGTCTCAAATAATGAAATGATATTTGCAGTGGAAATTGAGTCCAATTCTTTGGTTAAATTCATAAAATACTGAATATATTTAAGACCCAAACAATCAAATTGCCATTCAATACAAAGTATAGGTTTTTGGGACCTATTTTGAAAAAATAGGTTTTTATTGAATACCTATGAATATCTCATTCATGATTCGATTTATAATAGCCATTGATTATGAGAACATTATTTCCAGATAAATAGAAATGTTAACTAGGTAATTTATTATAAATTCAAATATATTCGCGTAAATTTTAAGAAACAATTTTACGTTTGATTTTTATTATAATTTATTTTTGTTTTTAATTTATATTTTAACACAGTATCATAAATATGGAAAAGAATAAGAGGGGAAGACCAATAATCCATAAAACACCAGAAGAATTGCTAATTGCTAGAAGGGCGACTAATTTAAAAGCTGCACACAAGAGAAGGGAAAGGTTATCAGAATTAAAAAAGAAAGAAAAAGAAAGGAATATAATACTCGAAAAGAATGTGAAAATTAAAAGAATTCTTTTAGATTCTTTAAAAGTTTTTAATAAAAAATTCAGGAATGAATTACTAAATTTATCAAAGGTAAAATTTTTAAAATTTCTGATTTCTTATAATTTAATATTTTAAATTAAATTTTATATATTTCAGATAAGTGAAGAAGGTGTAAACAACACAAAATTTAATAATGAAATGGAAAGAATTCGTAAAATATGGTTGTCATATGTTCAACATATTAAAAATTTACAAACACCCATTCAAACATTGGACATCACAACCACACAATGAAGTCCTTATATACTTTACATACACCTTATGGGAATATCTAACTCCTTCAATTTGACAAGGAATTCTCAAAAATGCCTTGATCAATTTCATTTTATAAAATATTTTGAGCTTTCTCATATAAATTGTAGTAACTAATACTGATTCAAATTATCTACTTCATTTTTATACGTGATTAATAATTTTAAAGCTCTTTGAATTCAAATATTCAAAAAAGCAATTTTATGGATATTTTTAAAACTATCAAATTGATTCAAAAATAAATTGAAAAAAACTAATTTGCTGGATATAAGTATAGTAATTATTTCCGATAAAGCAAACGATTGTTGTACTCTTTTTATCAAAACTGCAAAAATGGTTTGTAACATATCTATTTTCAATTTACCTAGATCATTTAAATAATGGAATTCAAAAACACTATATCGTCAATCAATGAGCATTGAATTCCTCAAATTTTTTTGACACTTAAACCAGAAAAGAAGTTATCATAAATTTATCCCTTCGTTTGATGAATGTATTAATAAATCTAATTTATCATTCATTAGTTCAAATATTTAATTATTATTTGAATTTTCATAAATCATGCGATCAATAATTACAACTCGTTATTAAACTGATAGCTATCCCCTCTCCGCTGGTTTTCTCTTAGAACTGGTATGGTATGAGTGTTGTGGTGAGGGGACAACCTGTTGGACAGCCCACAATTCATCTAAGTCTGAGAGAACATAATCTAATTCTTCTAGTCTGACAAAAGTCACATTTGTTCCAATGTTTTCAAGAATGAAAGTCTGATTGGAAACCAAATGTTTTGTTGGATTCCATGCGGTGTCTCCCGAGTGGTAATCATATAAACTTCTGAATCCAAAGGTGTAAATAACAAACCAATATTCTCATCGACTAATAACATTTCGGTTTAACTATTCTTTAAGAGTCTGTTCAGTGGAATGCGTTTGTATTCTGTATCGGAGACCACACACACACACAATTGAGGTATAAATCTGCCTACAAATGGGACATTTGTTGTGATTTTGTGACCACTTCTCAATACAATGACGACAAAACTGATGTAAACACGAGTCAGTAAAGGCTCGCTATTCAATGTTATTAATACAAACGGGACATTCTCTCTCTTCTAGTAATCCGTTCATAATTTTCAGTTTATTATTATATTCAAATTCTGTTTTATCTTTATATTCCTTTAATTTCGAAGAGTTTTCAAAGAATGAGTCGTTTGACTCTTTGGATAACTGTCTTTCAATCATAAGACCAAAGGCTTTATTCGTTAAAATATTGTTCAAAAGACTATCGTTTCAAATTATTTAAATGTTTAAATATTTTGAAATTTATTAAAAACTACAATTTTTACTAAAATTTTAATATTTAATAAAAGAATCGTTAGTTTTGCCTAAAGGTTTAGACTAAAGCTTTGGAACTCAAAGCATATGTCAGTAAAATCTCTTTAGTTTTGAATTAATCTTAATTTTATAACTTAAAAGTTTATTTTTTATTCACAATTTTAAATTTAAAACTATTTGATTTTGTGTTGTTTATTTGAAGATATTTTCCTCTAAAAATATGTGTTATAAACTATCAATTTTTCCAATGTTATGATTAAAGTCTTTAGATTCATAAACCTCACCCCCTTTTCACTACATTTACATAGTAAGTGTAGTATATGTAATCGTTTTGCACCCACTCACCCAACCCTTAAGGGTGGGATGAAGCGAATAAATTTTTTTCACTCTATATACTTACTCTACCGATCTACCCACACGCTCTACTGGCTCCATTGACACACTCTAGTCTCACCCTGTCACACATTCTACCAGCCATCTCACCAGTTCAAACAGCCCTCTCCCATTCTACCGACCCTCTCACTCATTCTACCAGCCCACCATTTCTATCAACCCTCTCACCAACTATACTAGCACTCTCATTCATTCTACTAGCCCACTCACTGATAAATTTACGTAAATGTAGTGGAAATGGCTTTGCCTTCAAACCTTTTTTCTATTGTTTGTATTATTTTGGTTTAAATATATGGCTCATAAAAGTTATTGGTTCATAAAATCAAGTACTTCATATAACTGAACCACTCTTAACATTAGTCTTTATACAAATGGTTATTAGTTTTTGGAATTATTTCATGAAATTGGTTGGTTCATAAGACCCATTTTTCAAATCTGGTCAATGACTGTATTATTTAAAAATAGAGATCAATATTTCTATTAAAATTATGAAAATTTCCAACAATTTTTGATTGAATTGATAGCTCACTTAAACCTCAATTATAGAACAAAACATACCTCAGATCCGTATTGGTATGGATTGGGTTGGGCTCAATAATATTATATCAAATAATAACTATTTTTAATTGAGTTTGATTATAATCTTGGATAAAAAGACGTGAAAAAATTCAAGCAAAAAATGATTTTAATTCAAATAAATTAAGAATTTATTCATAAAAATATAGGAAAGTTTTGACACATTTGTGTTCCATCTAGCGTAACTAAAAGACCCTGTATACTTCCAACAGTTTGGACATCCAACTATTTCAAAATTTTAAGTTTCAAATTCGTCCTTTGTTTCGATTGGATTGGACACCGAGATAATTTTTTCCTTTCTAGGAGCGTTGCCTTCTTGCTTCACTCCAAAGACTTCGGAGGATCCGCCGGCTACTCTAAAAAACACACCTTCATATGTGGGGCTGATTTCAGTCCACTAAATGGACGGCCATAACACATGAGGAAGTTTTTGATATGTGAGTTGTGTGTAAATAAAACCGATGGGTATTATTGACTCTAACTGGACTTTCAAGTTTTTAATATCTCTGTTCAATGTAGATTTTGATAGTTTTGTATACTGACAAATTATAAGAGATTTCTTCTCACACAACTCATCAGACCATTTACCAAACTCGGCATCTGCTATTGACATCTGAACACATTTAGATTTTTTTAATGCATTTTCACTCCAATTTTCAAAAGTAATTCCACTTCCATCTCTCCATTGATAAGAATTGTTATAGTTTTCTAAACCTAGCCAAACATTATCCGAATCATTTTTATATTTTTTCAAAAATGTTGATAAAAAATAATGTTCATCAGGTGTCTGTATTGTTAACAAAGTTGCGTCGTGGTCCAGACATGTTTTGATTGCGTCAGATATCGATCCTTTATTCGCCACTACTGCTATGCATTTTTTATTGGAAAAAGGATGCCAGCCAAGTCTACAGGACAAACCTTCCGAAGCAAGTATATCTAGAAAAAATACATTAAAAATTAAACCTATTTCAGAAACTTACTTTCAATTTCTCCTCTAAATGCATATAACTGATTTGTAAAAGATTGTCTCAAGCCGGCAATATCATAGCCGGTACTATCACATATGACTGAGGTCGCATATAATATTGACAACAAATTTATAACTTTCATTGAGATCATGTTATTTTTTCTCCTAGTAAAATTAACTTTTTAATCAACAATGTTTCAACGTTTATTGTTTGCGGTCAATAAGTAAATAGCAAAATTGTATGTCTGTGTTTTGTCTATATGCAGAAATCAAATCTTTATTTTCAAGGTGCATGCGCTATTACATGATCTTGACCTGACATATTATAAAGGTTATTTAATAACAACTTGAATTTACATAATTATTACAAGGGAGAGTGATAAATATTGAGCAATTATAAACTTGTAAAAACAAATTGTTTTGTGGACAATAGTGCAAATTGTTTAATATTAGACCTTTGTAAAAGTATAGATATGCAATTACAATATTGCTTAATATCACTATTGTTAACTTGCATACACATTGACACCTGTGAGTAGCATTATGTTTAAACTTTAAAGTATGTGAAGGGTGTAAACAATAGCTATATGTCTTTTGTGTCAAACCCAGGTTGGTGACCTTGACTTCTATTATCATATAATCCTTATGCATTAGTTATACAATAGACGGTCAACCGTTCAATAGGTCGACCGCTCTATTGTATATCCCCTGACATCCCCCCTGATACGTTAGGTGGGTGGAGCGAATGATCACAAACGTCCTCTCACTACTTTGGTAATATTTTATTAAATAATGATAAATAATATTATATTAAAATCTAACCTATTATTTGTTAAAACAAAATGGATTTTATGTTTCTTCATATAGATATTCTAAGAAAATTACTTCAGTTATTTTATTTTTTTATAAAAAATCATTTGTTTTAATTTATAAACATATGAAATTATTGATAATTTTTATTTAAAATAACATTTGAATATAAATTACAATAGTTTATTTTCAAGAAAATTTTAAAATAATTATATAAAAATTCAAAAATTGTTTAAAAACTTATATTATTTTAATTGAAAGAAATATAATACAAAATTTTATGAAATGTCACGGTTTATCTGTTATTTTATTATCACTCATTTCTTATCAATACTGAGTGCTTTATAAAAGTATTTCGAGTAAATGTTATTCAAAGATAAACTATATTTTAACCTTTAATTACAGGTTATAAAAAATTAACATTTGAGGTATTATTATCTTGATTTTTTTAAATTAAAAAATTAAAATTTTTTATTTATAATATAATGAGAAGTAAAATTAATTTTACATTATTTTTTCGGAAAAAGGTTGAAAAATATTATTGTCATTTGTTTTATTACAACATTAGTACAAGGAGAATTTTCATCAAATGAATTACTATCACCATTCATATATTATAATATGACCATTCAATGTGAATTCTATTAATTTGTCTCAAATGTTTCAAAAATTATTTTAAACTCAATAAATTTAATATTATAATATATCTTTAAATTTATTTTCTATAACATTATATATTAAAAATAATCAGTTAAATAAAACTATTGTGACTTGAAATTAGCTTAAATATTGTCAGCATTTATCAAAATATCCTGTAAATATTTTGTTTTCTGAGAATCAAATAATCTTTGATTTCATTTTATTTAAAAAAAAGGATATTTTCTAAAGTGTTTTATCATATCTTAGAAATTATTCCAACAATTAATAATAGTAAAGAAAGCCGAAAATCACACATTAGTAATGTTTTCTAAGAAAAACACTTTAATTCTTGTCTAAAGATAAATATATCATATTTTAATCATATCTAGTTATACTAATGTTAACAAAAAACATATAAAAGGCCAGAATTTCATTTAATAATTCATATTAAAAGTTACAAAATTATACCATTGCTAATATAAGTATAAAAGTAATTAATAATAAAAAATGTTAAAAATTGTACTTATTTTATATTTAATTATAAGTGTTATACGCAGTGAATGTCCTCCACAAGAAATAATTTCACCATGCAAATGTTTAAATGATTCCATTGTTTGTAATGGAGACTACGACCTGGATTTGTTTCAAATGTTTCAAAAGATCAGAATTAGCAAGACTTTTAAACAACGACATTTCCAATTATTTGGTTTATACGATAATAACAAAATTACAAATTTGGCTGAAAACACATTCAAAGACTTTAATTTTGAATATATTGAAATCATGAATAATTTAAATTTAGTTACAATTGATCGCAATTGTTTTAATGAAACAAACCTCGATACAAAAAGTATTTGGATCAGATATAACCCGAGATTTATCTCTCAGGATAATTCAATATTTGATGTGCTGAGCAAGTTTAATAATATTGAGGAAATTTATTTAACAGAAAATAATATAACAGAAATTCCTTCACATGCTTTTAAACCAATAAATGGATATCAAAATAATTTGGAGAAATTATATATAACGGGGCAAAGTCTTCATAAAGTTGGAGAAAGGCCATTTTATTATCTTAATTCATTAAAAACAATGTATTTGTTGAATACGAACATATCTTTTATTCTTAATAATACATTTGAATTCGAGAAAAATGATACAGAATTTTATATAATTTTTGATAAAAATGAATTTATTTATGGATATAAGTTTGCAAATGGATCCCTAATATTTTCACATCGGCCGACCCATCTCTATTTAGATGATTTAGGATCACAAAAATATCTGGAAGAAAGAGTTTTTCAACCGTTTCTCCTAGCTAACCAAAGAAATATGATTGAGCTTTTTCCAGTAACACTAGACTGTAACGATTATCGTAATTTTTGGTTTCAAAAATATAAAACTAGAATTGTGGTGGAAAAAAGCACTGTTCCAGTTTGTTAAAAATTTGCATAAATATTAATGATATTAAAAATTTATATATAAGTAAAAATTTAATTAATAAATTATATATTTATTTTTGAAAAATTCATGTTATTGTTTATTAATGTTAGTAAAAATTTTTGAGTCAATAAAAGTATTTTGGAAAACTTGTTTAATATTTCTTTAAAAATAAAATCATTTATATTTAACAAATTTAAAATTTATTTTATCTTAGAAAAATTTGTATTATTTAAACAAGTTTAAAATATAATTATTGAATCTTCTGTCAGCAATTATCAATATATTCTGTAAGTATTTTTTTCTGAGAATCAAATGATCATTGATTTCATGTTATTCAATAGATAAAGGTTATTTTATAGTGTTTTGATAAAAATATTTTATCATTTTTTAGAAATTATTTCAACAAATGATAAAGGTTAAGCAAAACCGCAAATCACAGATTAGTATTGTTTTCTAAGAAAATCACTTTAATTTTGGTCTAAAGATAAATATTAAATATTATAATCATAACTAGTTAAAAAGCTAAAAGTTTAAAGTTATACCATAGCTAATATAAGTTTAAAAGTAATTAATTATATTAAAAATGGAATAGTTTTAAATATAATTTATTTTATAGACAGGTATATAAACGAAAATTATATTAAGTGTTTCTAACATGTTAATTTTTTTGATTTGAATATTATTATTATAATTAGCTATTATAGGTTTGAAATTTTTTTTTAATTTTTGAATTTGATAATAAATAACAATTTCATTTTTAAATAATAAGAATAATTTATTTGAAATTTATGTTCAATTAATTTATTTTAATTAATTTCCTTATTATTCAATAAATTGTGACGGTTCTTATTAAAGGCAACATATTGTGGACAACAAATTAAAAGTTAAAACAATTTATTTTCAAATTAAGCAAAACTAAGCATTTATTACAACAAGTTTTGAACACATTTAGTATTAGATTATATTAATGTTAACACAACTGACTTCTAACCAGAACTGAAACATAGCCATTGATTTTATGGAAAAGGAAACTATAAATTGACTCATAATTAATAAAAGTTTTATACAGTTTATGATATGTAAGACACAGTTTGTGATATGTGTCACAACTATGAGTTGAGAGCAATGAGAGGCACTTTACGACACTTTCTCGACATTGAGTTAAATTGAATGAAGAATTGAAGGTATGTCTCACTCACCTGCGTTTGAAAGATGAGATCCCTATCGAAATATCGTTCCAATAGCTAGACATGTACGCGATGTTGAGATCCGGTAGAAACATTTTCAATCAGAGCTTTGAGAGAAAAGGTGACTTCTCTCACACGATTTGAACCCGTTTATCTTGGATTGAGCTTTTATGAAGATGGTAGGTTTGAAGGCTGTATGAACTTCACAAGATCATTGATTTTGAGAATGAGTGGTTTATGTCATTTTTCGTACTCGGTCTTTTTCATGGCTTTAAAAATTTCAATTCTTTGTTTTGCTTCAGTCCGGGCGGTCACTATATTGCCTTTAGTTTCGATAGTATCATTATCAAACCATAGAAAATCAGGGGTAAATCCGTAAACGTCATGAATAGTATTGTTGTATTCGGTAATGAATTTCGGTAAAAGAGATGTCCATCTATGATTCGTTCCCAATGATCTGATTCGAAGGCAATTACCGATATTCTGGTTGACTTTTTCTGTTGATCCATTCGCTTCTGGAAAATAGGCTGAAGTATAAATAATTTTAACGCCTTTTGAGTGAAGGTATTTCTGAATGGTTTGGGACCTGAAGGTTTTCCGTTGTCCGAAATAATAGTTTTAGGAATTCCAATATTAAAAATATCTTAGAGGAATTTCTGAATAATGGGAGCCTTTAAATCAGGAGTGGCCTTTTCGATGACTTATCTGGATTTGTGGTCGATGGCGACCTGAATTTGTTAGGTTTTTGAGTTATCATCGCTTCTCTTCATTATTATGTCTTTTCCAAGTGTATCAAAAAGTTAATCAGGAAGCGGTCGAAGTTATCAATACTTTGTTTAATTTGATGTTTTGACAAATTAACAGGAATGAGAGGTTTTGATCCAGAACTGGATTTCTTCTTTCATGTTCTTCCAATAAAACTGTTTTAGACAATGTTTAATTGTTTATTTATCCCTGGATGACCACATTCTTCGTGTAGTTTCTTTAAGATTTTTTTGATGTGGTTTTAAACGAGAAGTTTGGCATTTTTTTGGATAGTTACTGTACGACACTGGTGTTTTGAAAACAAGTCAAATGCTAAAGTATTTGAAAGGAAAGGGTTTGTCTTTTCATTGTTGAGAAAAGACGTTCTATTAACTAAAATATCAGAACATATAGAATTTTGAAAAATATATTTTCTTCAAAATAATACCTTAAATGTATTAAAATTAATTTGCGTTTTCATATCAATGAAAGTTTTTGTTTCACCTAATAACTAAAAGTAATAAAATTAAAAAATTCTTAATCTTGTAATATGAAATCGAAACTACAAATGTTTTTATGAAAAAAAATTTTAAATTGATTAATTAATAAAAATATCAGGGAATTAACTAGCTATTTAAATATTTAAAAGCCTTGAAATACTACAAATTACATAGTTTACATTTAAATTTTACTAATTTACTTAATTATTTCTTTCATTTAATATTTATTTTTACTATATTTATATCTTATATTTTAGTAAAGATTATTATTTATTCTGACCTACTAAATAATTGTCATTTATCAAAAAAGATTTTAATATAATGAATCATTAATTTAATGGATTTATTAATTTTATATTTAATTTGAATAGTTTTATATAAATTTATTAATAACTATTTAATATTATTCATTTCAGTCTCAAATTTTAATTGATATAATAACCATTTGAAGTTTTAATTACTTTCAATTCCTTAGGAGTTTAAATAAACGCTATTAATAAAGAGATCGTAAGTTGAAATTCCAATTATGGAATTTTTTTGTAATGATTTATTACAAATATTATATTTAATTAATTTATTTTAAATTATATATTTTTTAATAGATAATTTATTAAGCATAAAATAAATGGCTTTCCTCGCTCTAAATAAGAGTCTTGAATAATTTGCAGTCTCATAATTTTATAAAACAGTCGTTTTATTACTCATCTAATTTATCTTGAACTACAGTCGTTTTCAATATAGGGGGGAATAA
>JAQFZM010001914.1:0-15712 GCA_034695785.1 Galumna obvia | reverse complement strand
AATTAACTTTTTAATAATGATAATTAAATGGTAATAACGTTAATAAAATATTCAATACATGTATATCAGGGAATATCAAAGGGGGGTATTCCGTAAAAGACTTTATCGTCTCCCTACGAGGCCAAAATTGGCAAAATACCCCTTTTCTAGAAAAAATGAGCGCTTGGTATAAATAAATAATTTTGACAATATTTTATGTTAAAAATCATCTAAACTATATTTTCTTATCAAAATTAAAGATATTTGACCCATTTTTAAATGAAAAATAGACGATATATTGCTTTTTATAGTGAAATAGTATATAAAATTGATAATTATAGCTAGGGTGCCCACTGAAATTTTTTGAAATAATGAACATTTCTCCAAATGACTTAATAAAAAGTGAACAAATAGTGAACAAATAATTTTTAAAAATGGACATAATAGTGTACACTTTTAATAATAAAACGAGCTGAAGAAAGCACTGACCAAAGGGTAGGCTCAGAGTGGTGCCCATCCACTCTTAAGGGGACCGTTTATGGACTGGAAAGGCTTCGGAGAGTCGTTTGAAATACAAACAGTTTTTACAAAACATTTTATTTAACAAAAACTATAAACAAATCACAAACACAGAACCGCCGGACTGCACTCAACGGTCGGTCTGGTTATGGCCTCACTCTTTGGGTCTTAACACAAGAGATACGTACTCTTTTTGTTCTACATAACGACTGCCTTTCGATTTACAAATTCATATTCTTTTATACAAAACTATAACTCAAAGGCAAAACACATTTTTCACTCTATGTCTGAGTCGACTGACTCATGACCTTGCTAATTAAGCATAAGTCAATGTTAGGCACGTATCAAATTAATATTCTATATATAAGTAAAATTTGCTTTAAATATATTTTTGTTGATTAAAATATTAATAATTGTAATAATCAATTATTATTGAAGTCAACGAAGCTTAGCAAGACTAATTGCTAATTATATAAAAAATATTGTATATAAAATGATTAATTTTAACTCCTCTTCTGCGGGACAGGGGAAATATCCGGGCTATACCTACCCTGTGGCCATCCCTGGAAAAAACCATTTTTAAGTGAGAAATAGACGAAATATTACTTTTTGAGGAAATGTATAAATGGCAATTATAACACTTTAAAATAGCCTAAAATATCAATAAAAAGTTAAATAGTGCAAATATAGGAGTTTTTGAAGTTTTGAAAAATACCTCCCCCCCCCAAATATCCCATTAGGATTTTTCTCAAAATACCCACTAGCACCGGTCACTTGAATCGTGTTCTTTGGCCAACACTGCTAATTATAGTATTCGAAAGTCTTAAATAGATTATTAAAATGTAGGCATATATTTTGTTATGAAAACTATTCTTGTAAAATTTTACTTTCTTTGAATTATTTTGAATTCCATTCCTATTACTTATAGATAGATAACTCATATATATTTATGTATTTGCAATACTTCTGTTCAAGTGGCTTTTTAGAATGCATAGAAAAGTGACATTTATTTTAACATGGTAAGTTACATAATTTTGATGCGTGCACAAAATGATAGAGTAAAAGACTAAACAATTCAAAGAAAGTATATTTTTACAAACATATCTTTCATAACAAAATTTATGCCAACAAATGCAAAGTAACAAAATAATCCCTGAAATGATAACCTCTAAAGAAAAAAGGAAAAAATTTCAGAGAAAATAAGAAGAGTTGATATTTTGCCCTTGAATATTTTTAAAACTATTATTAATACTTTTTGTCAAAATTCTTAGTTTTTGCTCTAATTTTTATAAAATATTTTAAAATATAAATCATTGTATTGATATGTAAGAGAAAACGGCTTCAAAATGAGTAATATTATGTATTTTTAATCAATTTTGGTGTTCATCAAAATACCCCTTAAAGTCGACTTCTTTTACCATCCCTGATTAACGTCAAGTATATTTACCACTCTAATTTATCCATGGTAACAAATCTAAACATATCACTTGGTATAAATTTGTCGTCAAAGAGTTGAAACATCATTTTGATTCCAATATAATATAAATTATATTCTAATATACAAAAGTTGTTTAAATATGAACCAAAATATAATCATTTCATTAGTAGTTTTGATTATTTTAAGCCAACACTCAGAGGCCGGAATACTGGGACTCTTTGCAGGGTATGGGGCCTGTCAGACAGCCTGCAATGTAGCCTGGGTAACTTGTTGTGCTGGAGTGGGAGCTGTAGCAGGTATATTAATTTTTAAAATAATAATTAGTAATTAATTACCACTATTTAACTCTATAACTAACAGGAACGGTCACAGCTGGAGCTGGAGCACCTGCCGCCGTAATAGCTTGTAATGTTATTCAGGGTGCGTGCATGGCAAGTTGTGCTACCGCATTCCTTGTGGCACCTACACCCTAAAAGTTAATTGAATTAAATTGATTTTAACAAGATTATTAAGAATATTTAATTAAATACAGTTCTTTTGATTAAATATATAATTAGAAAATATTATTATTATAAAACAATTTTGTTTTAATAAATAATAAAATGGATTTCATATAACCTTTACATTTAGTGCAATAGTTTTATCTATAACTATTTATTAATTATCTAAATTAAACAAGCTCAATTCAAAGATGTTGAACTCATAGATATATACATTATCTTAAAAGAATGAAATATTTAAACACAATAAACATTTAACTAGAACACATATTGGACTATATGTGTACATATTAAGAGTTAGAGATCTACCGATTATTAATTTGTATAAATTCTTTATATAAGGTTATAGTAATTTATTACAAATATCAGTGA
The DNA here is from genome assembly GCA_034695785.1 of Galumna obvia. NCBI lineage: Eukaryota > Metazoa > Arthropoda > Arachnida > Sarcoptiformes > Galumnidae > Galumna > Galumna obvia. The sequence continues at coordinate 12,904 of JAQFZM010001914.1, read as the reverse complement.
ATAAGAATATTAAACAATATTTACTTTTAAGGTATTAAATAATATAAAATCTTATTTATAAAGTTATTCTATCGGCTATTAATATGTGTTTTAATTATAAATTTTTACACTTACTTTTCTTAACATTTAGATATGATTTTTGATTATATCATTGGATAAAAAAATAATTAACCAAATAAATTATGGTTTAATAAAATATGTAAGCAAGCAACTATATTTTGATTATATTGCATTAGTTATCTATTGTTAAATATGATGAATTTTAGCAAGATTATTTAATTATAATATGTATAAATCATTATACTCACTCACAAAATAATATAATTTTCTATTAATATATTTAAAATAGTTAAGTTTACAAAGCTCAAGTTAACAAACTGAAATATTAAATAATAAATACTTTAATTATTAAGTTTTACTCAAAATTTTTTTAATAATACCATAAATTATTTTAAACAATAGTAAAATTAATAATTTTTTTCATTCATATTATTTAACTACCATTTAGTAATACAAATAAGTTTGAAATGAGTTTTCTTAACTTATACGACACATTAGAAGCCATTCTTCCGATAAGTTTAATATTTCCAAGATCATAGGTTTAATCCTCTTAAAACTAAGTCATCAATACATTCCACATGGGTGACAAATTTCAAGGTCCCATACATAGAAAAAGTGATGGATCATTAGTGTGACCACCTCTCCAAGTGTGAAGTGGAATTTTTAGACATAATCGCCATATTTTAGGTGTGTTCTACACAATCCGTGGTTGAAGAATAAAAGCTCATCGTTTTCAAGAAATGTGAGTTTCAATAACACATTTTAGTCTATTATTAATAATTGATTAGTAATGCGACCTAAAATAAATTGTCTTAAAAGTATTTAATTAAAATCAACTAGATAATTTTTTTCTAATAATTTTGAAAGTGTAATATTTTAAGGAACTTATTATTTAACTTAAGATTTGGATATTATTTTAATATAAATTTAATGTTCAAACACTTAATGATAAAAAATTCTGAGAAATTTTGTTATTAAAAATTACTGAAATAATTTTCACAAATTATTTCAGATGTGTTCACTCTAAGTCTCATTGTATTCTTTGCCAAACATTCTTCACTTTTGCGCAAAATCTCTCAGAATTTGATGTCAATATATTTGTTAAAATAGAGTTTGAATTGAAACCCTTTGACTGTTTGATGTTTTTATTTCATTTATATACCCAAATACCTTTACATAACAAATAAAGCCTTAGCAACAAATATCGTTTTACCCAGATGTGTCAGTTGGTATAAATAAATCGTCGAATAAATGAAATTTTATTTTGTTTTGAATATAACATCAATTGATTTAATGTTTTAATTAATTAAAACTTTTGTTAAAAATATGAACAAAAAAATTATCATTCCTTTAGTAGTTTTGATACTTTTGAGTCAACATTCAGAGGCCGGTATATTGGGAGTCATTGGTGGGTATGGCCTCTGTCAGACCGCTTGTAATGCAGCCTGGGTGACTTGTTGTGCTGCAGCCGGAACTGTAGCAGGTACAACATTTCTAAAATAATATCTACAAGGTAAATTGGTTACCATGCAATAAAAACTTGCAGGTACAGTCACTGCTGGAGCTGGAGCGCCTGCAGCTATATTGGCCTGTAATGGTCTCCAGGGTGTGTGTATGGCCAATTGTGCCGCCTCCTTCCTTATTGCTCCCACGCCATAATTATTAATTGAATATGGTTCTAAAATTGAACAAGATTAATTGGCAAATTTAATTAAATACAGAATTTTAATTAAATATTTTATTAAATAACATTTATTATTAATAATAATAATTTATTATTATAAAACAATTATTAATTTGTTTTATTAATAATTTTGTTTTTAAGAAATAATAAAAGTATTTCACATAACCTTCACAATGAGTGCAATAGTTTTATCTATATAAAACATTTATTGTATAACAAACATGCTCAAATATAAGATATTTTATTTAATAAATTGTAGTTTTTATCTAAAAAATTCTTTAATTAACAAATGTTTGTTGAAAAATATGTCAATTTATTCTATTCAGTTGTTATGTTAATCAGTATTCTATTATTAAACTAGTACAACTACATTAATAGATTTATTTTTGAACTTGGAGATTTTTCAACTAATACGATATATAAGAATTTAATTATCAAACATTTTATAAATCTTATGACTCATATTTGTCGTTTTCTTCACTTTTATTCAAGATTATTTTAATTTGAGACATTACAATTTGAGTCTTCATTATTTATACGAATAATATTATCCATATTGGATTTATCTAGATAAATTGGTAAATATGTTGTAAACTTTTAATAGGCTTGGTTATATTGACATTAACATGCAACATTTAACTTTTATTTAACAATTTTCTCAAATTTATCCAAATATTTATATTAAAACTTAGACATAGTTTTTCCTAAAATAAATGTCTGAATTCAGTGTTAAGAATATTAATAAATATTACTTTTGATGATATAATTAATTAAAGCTTATATTTAAGACTATTTTTAATTCTTTATTTTATTATTTACCAAGTTCATTTTTTGATTGATAACACTTATTTAATAACTTTTAAATAAATTGAAAATTTATTAATATTGCTTGTTTAAATTAAGTTTAATTTAATTATTATATCATATAATATTTATAAAATATAATTTTTTAGATTTTACTTCAGTTAAACTGATCTTCGCATTCATTAGCGTTAAACTGATATTCGCATCCACTTAAACCACATATAATTACATTTTGAAAACAAAATAATTAATTAAATGAATCATAAATTAAAAAAAATTCAACTTGATTGATAGAGATTGATCAAATACTTAATTTTAGAATTGATTAAAATAATAAATTATATTTAATTATAATTAAAATATTAATGTTTTGATAATTGAGTTAAACTGTCCCTATAATTATATATCATATAAAACGTCAAAAAATATTTGGACCTAAATTTTTGTTTTGAGTGTTTTTTGTACTGTTTTGAGTACTTTTCAGGTCCTCATATTTGGACGTTTTTGATGGTCTGCATCCGATGCGAAAATCAGTTTAACGCTAATGAATGCGAAGATCAGTTTAACTGAAGTTAATAATAAATAAACATTAAATTAAAACAAATATTTGTTTAAATAAAATATACTTCAATTAAATAAATTAGTTTTAGTTATACATCATTTATATTTTGTAAACTAATTTTTGTAATTATTCTTAAAACAAAATTATATCTGAAAATAAGTTGACATTAAAGGGTATATAAAAGGATTCAAAAAGTTTCACTACTTTAGAGAAGTTTTGTAAGAATATAAAACAAATTTATTTTATGTTTTGAATAATACAAATATTTATTAAAATTATGTCACAAAAAGTGATATTTTCTTTAATAATAGTTTTGTTAGTTGTGTTCCAACAATCAGAGGCCGGAATACTGGGACTGTTCGCTGGATATGGCACTTGTCAGACAGCGTGCAATGCGGCCTGGGTTATGTGCTATGCAGCTGCTGGAACTGCGACGGGTAAGTCAACATTGAAAAGAAACTTGGTATTTTATTAATAAAATTTAATTCTTAATATATTAGGAACGGTAACAGCCGGAGCTGGAGCACCAGCCGCTATACTGGTTTGTAATGGCCTCCTAGGAGTGTGCATGACAAGTTGTTCCGCCGCTTTCCTGGTCGCTCCAACACCTTAAACAAGAGTCAATACAAATTCAAAGTCGCTATAAAACCAAAGGAATTACAATTATTTTTTTCAACAAATATACAGTTCGGCCTCGATTTAACAAGATCGATGTTGCTAGCTACATTACCTTGCTAAATCGAAATCTTTTTAAATAAAGTTCATTTTGCATTACCTGGGAGCGGTTGGTGCTTTAAGTGCATCTTGTTATATCGAGGTTCCTGTTATATCGAGTCTTGTTATATGGAGGCCGAACTGTATTTATTATAGATATTTACAAAATTATTTATTTAATAGTTTATCATTAAATGAATAATTTTATATCAAATTATAAGTTTGTATTAATTTACAAATTATGCTTGATGATTTCTAACAAAAGACTGATTTGAATGAATAAATATTTGGTATATTTCTAATTCTTTTAATAAATATTTTGAGATATAGTTATGGTTTTAGACTACATTAGGTTTTATTAAAAAAATAAACATTAAATTATAACAAATATTTAAATAAAATATATTTCAAATAAATAAATAATTTGTTTTAGTTATACATTATTTATGTTTTATAGATTAGTTTTTGTTATTATTATTAAAACAACACAACTTCTGAATATAAGTCATATCATTTGTGAGTATTTTCAAGAATCTGTAATTTAAAAAAGGATTCTTTAATTTATATTATGAGCGACACTTAAAATATATGACACAAATGTTATATTTTTTTGTTCCCCAAATGCTTTAATGATAAAAACAAACTTTTCTTTAAACTTATAACAAAAACCCATTAACTGTAGTCCTTGGGTTTCATTATTCATAGTGTGAGTATTCAAACCCAAACCTTATTTCAGTTAAGAGGTTTTAAAACCATACAAAATATAATTTTTGTAAACATTGAAAACACGTGTTTTTATTGTTTGAATTAATCGCAAAATATTTTTGGCATATACTTAAGCCTAAACCAGACGGTATAGAATGACCATGGATCAATTAAAGTATTATTTATATTCTCTTCAAAATAGGTTTACATTCAAATGAAAAGCCAACCGAAGAGCTGACCACTGATGAGAGCACACTATCGAGTGATACGACAACTGAATCGTCACAAAGTCTGATGAGATATTCATTGATTCACCTAAAGAACAATCAACTGATAAAAGTTTCATTTTGTTTGAAAATTAGTTAAAATAAAAGTACAGTGAAACCCGTTTATAACAAGTCTGCGCGACCGGACAAATGTTATAACCGGGACTTGTTTTATAAGTTCTGAATATTAATAGTGTTTTTAATATTATAATAATAATAAGAATACATTGAATGGCATCAAAGTTTAATTATTAGTCACTTTTTAGGGAAAAACAGTAAATAATGTCTGTTTTTGAAATATTCTTGGGTTGAAAATTTGTTTCTGCAAATAAATTCAAGAAATAATAATTAACTTTGAAAGTAATAGAGTAATAAGGTAATTTATATATAATAGATGTTATACAGTTTAAATTATAAATATGAACAAATTTCTTATATTATCCTTCCTTTAATTTATTTTTAAATGAATTCTTTTCTTATGTTGAGATAAACCACTCGATTGAGTGAATCATATTCAGTTTCAAGGTATTTGTTAATTGTTTTACACATATTTTCTGTAATTTTACCCTTTTATCTATAATTTAAATCCTTTTCCTTAATATTTAGAAATAATTGATAACTTAACTGATGTCAATGGATATAAAGAATTAAAATGAGATAAAAATTTTTAACTTAAGAACTGGATTTGAAGGAAGAGTTAATCAAACAAATAAAAAGAAAGCATTTCCCGGTTTGAGTCAAATATTTAGACCCTAAATTTTAGAGATTTATCTGTTTAAGTGATTTAAAGTAAGAAAAGTTTTACTTTTAATTTCAAAAATCAGCCAAAAATCAGTGTTAAGAGTCGGCGCCGAAAAATTTTAGATATGCCTCAACTGTTTATTCAGTTAAAATAACTAATTTAAAATATTTGATTATCTCTTATGGTTAAGTGTCCAGCGAATTTAATCTGAGGTCATGTCTAAAAGTTTAATGCATTCCTATTACAAAAGCATTGATAGCTGTGAGAGAGAACTGCTTTAGATCACAGTTGCGTCACTGAGAGAGTGTGCACTCATAGCGTATACCTTGCATGTCAATTCACCTCTACTACACCTACAAACTCTTACTATTGTTTCAAACGCATGTCTATTTACTACTCACTACTGCTTTGTGACTAAATCTTATGAAGTTTAGCACTAAATGTCAACAAATGTTTTATGAAGCGCACAATACTCGTGAGATGAGTAGAATTGAATTAATAATACATTGAATGAATGAAACTTTCCTTACTACAATGACTGACTAATGAATTATATTCACAATTCTCCCCACCGGTTATTATAATACATTTAATTAATGGATAAAATTAAAGAAAATTTAAGTGAATATGAAAATAGTCTTAAAAGTGATTTGATTTGTGTTGAGAACAATAAAAATGTGTTCAATTTGTTTAGAAATATGTGTAAAGAAATTAACAAATACTTTGAAACTGAATACTCCGGCAAAACAAAAGTTGAATTCAAGTGTTTTTGGCCCAAATGTCGATACACTACAAATAACAAATCAACACTTAATATTCATCGATTAATTCATTCAAATAAACGACAATTTATTTGTGATTTCAAAGAATGTAACAAACGATTTACACAAAAATCACAGCTCACTAATCACAAAAAGTTGCACTACTCAGAGAGGAAATATGTCTGCGATTGGAGTGAATGCGGAAAAAGTTTTAAAAGAAAACCTGATTTAATTCGACACAAACGCATACATACGGAAGAAAAACGATTCGTTTGTAATATAAAAGGTTGCGATAAAGGATTCAACGAAGCGTCTCATTTGTGTGAACACAAAAAAAGAATTCATCAGAAAATGAGATATCGATGCGATTGGAATGAATGCAATCAAACATTTACATCAAAATCATATTTTGATTCACATAAAAATGTTATTCATTTAAATCAAACAAAATATTTCTGCGATTGGAGTGAATGTAATAAAAAGTTTTTAAAAGAATGGAATTTAAGAAAACACAAACGCATACATACGGGAGAAAAACCCTTCAGATGTCATATCAATTGTTGCGATAAAAGATTTGCATATTCACACTCATTATCTTATCATAAAAAGACTTTTCATGAAAATAATTAAAACAATTCTTTCCTCCATTTGAATGGACTTAAAAGAAATAAAAATTATATTCAAAGTAATTCATTTCAAGCGATTATATTTCCATTTAAATTATTGTAGAATTCATTTGAATCTATTCATTAATAATTCAAATATGTTTTCTGTTTAAATCCTCTAAAAATATGTATTTTTATTATTTGTTTTATTAACACAATTTGTACACAATTTAGTATCTTTGTATTTGAATAATATTATCAACTTGGTGAATCATTATACTACACAAATTTAAATAAATTGAGTTAAGTTTAAGAATGTTGAACTTATCTTTTATAGCTCTTTTCTCACTAAAGGAATGGCAAAACTTGCGGCCAAAAAAATATATGGAGAACATGATATTCTGTGCCACAATTGGGACTGACTCTCGAATTGGGCTGACAGTAATTTTTTGCTATCAGTTCGTGGCATTAGGTGATTTATTAACTAATATAAAGGTTAAATTTGATAATAATGGAATTAAAATACTTTTTAAAACAAATGTTCCTTGCGTTTATAGCAAACAGGGTAATGATATTGATTGTGATGAATATGACAGAGGATTTTATATTAGATTTAATAAATATTAATTAGTTAAACATTTTTGAATAATAAAAGCTGAACCCGAGCCTAGGAATGGTTCAAAATAGCAATAAATTTGAGTTTCAATTTACAACTTTTTGTTTATATCCAGACATGACCAATAGGGGGGATATTTCAAAATACCACCCCCTCTGAGACGAAAAGTCAGGTACCCCCCCTCCCTCTAAAGAAAAAGAGAAAAAAATAGGCAAAAGATACGGAAAAATTGTACAAAATATGTAAACGTTATAATTTACCTGAAATTGTGATTTTAATTACAGTTTTTTATATAAAATTAAACAATTCAACGACTAAACCTTAAATCAGATAAATATCTACTTTTGAAAAATATTCAATGTACTAAAAGCTAGCACATATACATTTCCCTTATAATCCTTCTTTAAAGTAGATTATTATGAATTACCTAGGTTATTATTAAGAAAATTCTCCCAAATATATCATTACTTGATTTCACTTTTATTATATTAGTTCAAAGTTTTAGAATGAGAGGTAATATATTTATTAATATCAGGTACTATAACATGATTTATTGTTGAAAATTAGAAATATTTTATCTTAACTATCTCAATTACATATTTTCCTTAGAAATCATAAGATTTTATTGCCATAAATGATTAACCATTTTTTTTCTTATAATATGATCGAAGAAATTATAGTTTGATAACATTATAACTGCGTTTTACTTAATTTACTGACAAAATAAAGATAAACAAAATATAAGTAAAGAAAATTATTTCTTTTATGTTTAATTATAAAAATGTCGGCAATTGATAGACAACTTATTGTTGGTAAAAATGAAAAGGAACTGGATGAGTTTATCTGCTCTATTTGTTATAATATATTAAACGAGCCATTAGTCACTCAATGTTGTGGACAAACTTTTTGTAAGATTTGTATTACCGAATGGTTAAATGTTAACAAGAGATGTCCCATCGATCGAAAAGACCTAACACTCAGTCAATTGATTTTTCCGCCGAAAATTTTGGTTAATTTATTAAATAAACTCCAAATTAAATGTGAATACTATGAGAAGGGCTGTGATGTGGTTCTAAATATTGAAGAGATGAGACAACATTTGAATATTTGCCCGAAAAATGGTAGGGGTTTAATAAAATATAAAATAGGCTTTGATGATTCAACTATCAAACTGTTAATGGATAAAATTGAGGTTTGCCTTAATTTTAAAGATAATTATTCTGATATCAGCAAGGCAATATATGACAAAATTAAAATAAATCAGTTGTTGAAAAATTATGACTTTGGAATTATTGTTTCTAATAAAGAAAATGAATCTGGTCAATGTTCTATATTCGATTCACAACTAGATATGGAATACGACCAACTCTTAATTCAAATTTGGGCCACCAAAAAATTATTAAACCAGGTAAGATAAATTAGAAAAATTATTTTTGGAACCATTTTTTGAATTCTATAAGAAATTAAATAAAGGGTTTGTCCCACCCCTGGAAGTTGGTAATGTAAAGCATATAAAAGTACGCTCTTATGCTTAACACTCATAGAGAATAAATGGAAGAAAGAGATTGAAATCTTTAAACTCTCCTAGATGGAGTGTGGCAGTTTGTGGCAATATGGAATTTTTACAGTAGTAATAAATGATTATTATCTATCATATTATCATAAAATAAATTGCGGGAAATTTAAAGATATTTGGTTGTCCGACCCCTTGAGGTTAATAGGGTAAATATTTGTAAGTTGTTATGCATTTGACTTCTCGGCATTGCATGTAATGCGTATGTGAAGCGGTGAAGAAGTGAAGCGGTGACGCGCGCCTTCCAGGGGTCGGAACATCGCTTTGAATAAATTTAAGGAAACATATTTATTTTATGTATATTTTTACATACAAATTCACCAACATGTATATATTTTTATAATCAGCATAACAAATGAAAATATTGTAAAGTACAATTGCCCGCCATGGCCACATTTTTGGCCATGGCTTTAAAAAAAATTTTGCGAAATTTATGGATGTAATAAATGAATTGGGTAGAGAATTAAACGCTGATTACGAATATCACATTAAAATTGAATTTATTTAATGAAATTGATTTATAAACTTTAATAAAAAATATATTGGGTTTATTCACGAAATGGCCATAATATTTTAATTACACATGAATATTCAAGATCACCGTTAAATTCTCTACCAATTTAATATATTACATTCATAAATTTTGTGAAATTTTTTTTGAAGCCATTGCCAAAAATGTGACCATGGAGGACAATTGTACCTTACAACATCTTTCAGTTGTTATGCTGATTATAAAAATGTATACATGTTTGTGAATTTGTCGATAAAAATATTCATAAAATAAATTTATTTCCTAAAATTGGTTCAAATTTTTGAAAAATTTCACTCTTGGTCAATTTATTTAATCATTTCTATTTTCAAAGAAACAATATTGATTTGATAAGTTTCTGGGGAATGAGGGTTTAAAATATTGAAAACAGTTTTGATCTAGCTTATCCGGTTCAAAAGCTATACTTCTTCAAAGACCTGCACATAATTTTGAAACTTTGTGTATAAGAATAACAGAGGTCATGAATATTAAATTACCGTAAATATTGTATTAATAAGTATTAAAATCACAAAATTTTCTTTTTTCTAAATTTAGAAAATATTTCAATATTTTTTGATTAAAATATTTTTTGCATAAAATCAAATGTGGCCACTAATATTAAATATATATAATTTAAATTACTACTAATTGTATTTAAAAAATAATCAAAACAATGAAAAAAATCTTATCATTTCAATAGGTTTTTAAACATCACTATAAAGTTCAAATCAATAATCAATCCGTTGTTAAATTAGAGCTCATCAAAACCAAATGATCCAGTATTAAGACTTATAAAAGTTTTTTTTACTAAATTTTATCAAAAAATTTACACATATTTTGTCATAACTTAAAGACATACAGTGTCGGCTATAATTAGATTCCGGTGACTTGGTCCAAAATCTCCGTTAATATTCATTGGAATAAAATTATTTTTTAACCCCAAATATGGTTTTGCTGTAAGATTATGAAAATGTAAAAATATATAATTTACCTAGTATAATTTTTTTAAAATTTACTATTTTATCAAATGTCTTATTTTTGATAGATTTTATGAAATTAAAATTTCTCTTGATAATTTTTATATACTAGATCAAAATTAAGTTTATAAGTGTTTTTTTGTTTTTAAATATTCTAATTCGTTTTGATAAAATCAGCTCCCAAATTACAAAATTTTCAAAATTCTAATTGATCTTGCTCATAGGTTTCTTAATTTATTTTAATAAAACAAAATTATTTGAATGAAGAAAAATGAATAGTAAGTGTTTACCAAATTTCATTAAAAAATCTCAACAATTTTCAAAATTATTAAAGATAGCGTAAATTCCCTTATAATCTTTTTAATCAAAAATAACCATTTAAGCAAATGTTATCTTATATACATTTATATAGGAAAATACTTTATTGACAATAATATTGGCAATAGTTGAGATATTTTTATGAAATTGGAAAATTAATACTTTATGTCATTTTGTATTTAAATAATTTTGTTTAATCAAAATTGATTAAGAAACCTTTTAACAAGATCAATTAGAACTTTAAAAATTTTGAAATTTGCGAGCTGATTTTATCAAAACGAATAGGAATATTGAAAAACAAAAAACACGTATAGACTAAATTTTGATCTAAAATATAAAAATTATCAAAAGAAATTTTAATTTCATAAAATCTGTCAAAAATAGGACATTTGGTAAAATAGTAAATTTTAAAATAATTTTACTAGGTAAATTATATATTTTTTCATTATCATAATCTTACAGCAAAACCATATTTGAGGTTAAAAAATAATTTTATTCCGATAAATATTAACGGAGATATTGGACCAAGTCACCGGAATCCAATTATCGCCGACACTGTATATCCTAAAATATAAACAAATGCGACCAAAGTATGAGTCAATTAAAACATTATATTAATTGTATTAAAAACAAATCAAATTTAATTCAACTCTTAGTTGCGGACAATGGTTACCGACTTTGCGATCCCTTACCGAAAGGGGAAGTCCTCACAAATGTGTCAAAAAAATAATTTAATTTTAGGTAAAAGATATGAAAAAAGTGAAACAATTACTCAAAGATAATAAATAAACCATCAATTGATGGATATGTTTAGCCATCGGTGTAAATAAATAATTTATTTATAATTAATTTTTAATTTAATAATTTAGTCAATCAATTAAATATAAACTTGAACAAGATTATTTTTAAAATAAAAATTTAAGATATAGAGGCAAAGGCTTATGGTTTTTGCTTAATTTTTAATATTGGTGATTAATAATCTTGTTATAAAATTGTAAAAGGTTTGAATAATCTTTCAATTAATAAAAAGAATTTTTAAATATTTTATTCAATTAAAATATTTTACTTCTAATCGTTATTTTCTTTAAATCTTGTAAAAGTAAACTTTATAAAAAAATAAAGTCAAGCAAAATTATTTACACATTAAGGTTGTTTTGATAAATAATATTAATTATATTAAAATAAAATTACTAGGGCATCAATAAAATCTGACGCCTCGATTTTTTGAATAATTCCCAAGATATTCATGCTAGATTAGTTTTGTAAAAAGTATATTAGAGTTCCATATTTCTAGTTTTCTGCCTAATGACCACATGAATGTCTCGTGACAATTCAGTAAAAAACTTGGAACATTTGCAAAGGTAATAGTCACAGCTCATACCAGGGTGAATATTGATAGTTGAGTGAATGGATCATATAGGGGAATGGATGAAGTTTAATTTGATACCAGATGAAATAACTAAAAATACCTTCAGGCTTCTATTTAATAGGTACTAAACTCCAAGAGATGTATTTTTCCTATTTTCATCTCTAGAGGGTATTGTTTAAAACTTCTTTGGCAATCATACATTTATTAAATGAAAAATAAAATTCACACCAAAAATGTCTTAAATGTCTGTTAAATTCATTAATTATCAAGATACTTGAAATATATATTCATGATAAAATTTATTTAAAATTTCCTTGTTTAAAATATTTGATATATGCTGAGGGAGAGACCTAACCGAAAGGCTGGTCCAGAGTGGAAGCATAAATCAGATAAAGCCACTCTTAAAGGGGACCGGTATGGACTAGAAAGATATCGAACGAGTTGAACTCAAACGATAATTAAACAAAAAACAATTTAAATAAAAACAAAACTATAAACAGAGATGTTAAGTTGCACTTTTGAGTTAGAGCTTTAGGGAACGGAAAAAAATTGCGTTTCAAATTTATTGCCCAAAATTACCCGTAATATCCCGAAATTGGCCACTGACCATATTGAATAG
>JAQFZM010001913.1:0-15720 GCA_034695785.1 Galumna obvia | reverse complement strand
TTTGCCTGGTAAAAATTAAATATAAAATTGATGATTATTAATATTGCGTGGATATAATTTCAAATATACATGTTCAATTTAAATTTTCAATAAAATTATTTTTAGATAAACATTTAAATAATATTATTTGAATTAGACACTATTGTTTCAAAGCACTGAAGTTGTGCACATTTGGGCCCATTTCACCCGTAATTTATTGGGCTTAACGCCCTTCTAAGTGCCTATCGGTCAATTATTAAATGATTTTTTGCTAATATTACAAAAATAAAAAAATTTCAAAAAAATGCACTGTGATTTTCAAATTTTAATATTTTTGTGAACGAAAATAAATAATAATTAAATAAAAAAAATTTCGTTTTGAAAATCCAACAATAACCTAGATAAATTTGTATTCCCATTTATGGAAAAATTCCCCCCCTATATTAAGTTTGACTGTATAACATTTTAGTTTAAAAAATCTGATTTTTTACATTTATCACTATTGATATTTGAAACGTGCAATTTTTAAACCTTTCCTTTGAGAATAAATTCACGTTTTAAAGTTAGTCACCTGTGTGAACTAAAATGCGCACTATCTTACGATTATTTTTTATCTTCACTAAAAAATATTAAAATTATGTGGGATTTTTAACTCAAATTTATTCACCTATGTCTATAATAACTAAAATTATTCAAAATATATAAAAAATAACAGAGGAACATAACAGAGGAATTAAGAAATATTTCCTAAAGATTTAATCTTTGAGTCAAGCATAGTCTAACCAAATGCTATGAAAGATGTCACTACTATCAGGTTCACTTTAAGATGACATTGACTTTAATTGTTTTTTTCTAAAATTTTCTTTCTCTTTTAATATTTTATAGATTCATTAAATTGATTTTTTAACATAAGCTTAAAAATAAATATTTAAGGAAACTAATTTTTAAATGTTATTTAAACTTGATATTTCCAATGAAATATATTTAAGTTAAATATAAAACCAGTTTATAATTTAGAAAAGGTTTAGTAAAATTATCTTCCATACAACTACTGTTTCGCGAATGAATAACCATTTCGTTTGTTTACCAAATAGAGTCAAAAATAAACTTATTAAATAAATTCTCTCCTTAAATATCTTGATCTTTATTTCAAATTTATATTACCTTAGAACTTTATTCCATTAAGATCTTTAATATATTTATAAAATTATAGTAATTAATGATTAAACTTTATTTAAAAAAGGGTTAGTATTATATTAATTAAATTTATATAAATTGAATGATTTTTACTTTTTTAGATTTGTTCCAACTTATTATTTAATTATTAATGGAATATAAAGATCTTCGTTATAATTATTTTCATTTAATTTATAATTTTACTAATCGATGGGACGCTAATTATACAATATATTCTGGTCCGATGTATTTACCACTGATTACTGAATTTGAAGAATATATATATTATAATTGGAATATTTTGGATATTCAAATATCCATGCTTAATAAATGGCACTATTCTATTTATATATCAATCGTTTATTTGGTTCTTATTCTTCTCTTAAAGAATTGGATGAAACAAATAAAACAAAGATTTGATTTGAGAAAATTGTTGTTTATTTGGAACTCAATTTTAAGCCTTTTTTCAATCGTTGGAAGTATTAGATGTTTACCTGAATTTTATGATATTTTGGTTTCAAAGGGTTTTATGTCTTCTTTCTGTCGCTCAGACTATTATAATGATTATCGGATATATTTATGGTATTTTATATTTGTTTTTTCAAAAGTAGCCGAATTAGTGGATACACTGTTTATTGTTTTACGAAACGGAAAACTAATACCACTTCATTGGATCCATCATTCATTAACATTGATATATTGCTGGTATGTATTCTGTGATGTTCCCGCTACAGCTCGTTGGATGGTTTGTATGAATTTTACTGTCCATTCTTTGATGTATAGCTACTATGCATTGACAGCCATTCGGGTAAAAATTCCTCGATATATAAGTGTTTCTATTACTTCGCTTCAGATTCTGCAAATGATTTTTGGACTGTATATTAATAGTGTTGTTTTTATAATTAAACTAAATGGGTCACCTTGTGATATATCATTGAATGTTAGCTTTTTTGGTATAATGTTATATATTTTATTCCTAACACTTTTTCTTCAATTTTTCTTTAAAACTTATTGTTATAATTCTAAATTTAAATCCCTTTAAAACATATGAATTTCTGTTATACTATATAAATAGGTTGAAAAAATGTTAATTAAACTTTTATTAAATAATTGATAATATTTTCACTGTAACACACATTTGTTTAAATAAAATATAATTAATTTTGGGAATTTATATTTGATAATTGTTTTGATTTAATTTTTATAAAAAATTTAAGAAACATTTTTACTCCACATAATATTTTTAATTCAATAAATTCAAAATTTCCAAATATAAAGTGAAGATAATTTCTAAAATGTTAATCTATTGAAAATTCCTGATATTCCAATTATTATAATTTTTAAAAATTTTAAACGATTTGAATTATTTTGATCTCAAACTAAATATAATTCCTCTATAATATCCATTCATTCAACTATTTTTATCTATTTACCTATGAGCTGTGACTGTTTTCTTTAAAAATACTAATCACTATTTAGTTATAATCCACAAAAAATAAAAGTCGAATTATTAATTTATAAAATTAATAAATAATTTCAAACGGCAATAATATTTCATTTATTATTAAAGTTTGCAGGGATTGCCAAAGACCAAAATCATAGGGGAGTGAGTATACCAAATTTTTTTATCCCAGTTAAGAGGGGGGTCAACTATTTATTTCATTTTGAACTATAATTTTTTCGTGACTAAGGGGTGGGGTACCCAAATACACCTGGTAACCTTCCCATATAGCCATTACTAGTTTTTATTAGTGATTTGACTATTTTGCTAATATTTCACAAGTTTTTTTGACTATTTTTGTAAAATTTTTATTTTTTTTTGTAATTTTTTCTCGATTTTTCTCTTCACTCTTAAGGAAATGGTAAACTGGGTAACCGACTTTTCGCTACAGGGGGGGGGGGGGTATTCTGGCTAAACCCTCATGGGAGCATCCCTGAAAGTTGGAATAAATTATATTTTGAAAACATACAAATTTTATAATATTTATTTATTAATTATTTAATCAAATAATATTTAAGTAATATATAAGAAATAAACAACAAATTTAATTATAATTTTACACTTTTAAGAAACTTATTCATCAAATTTTGTATAGGGTTAAACAGTAAAACTGATAATACAATCGATAATAAAAACGTTAAAACGAAATCGAATATAGCATTAGTCCACTGAAAAAAATAAAAATATATAAATTTAATTTATATTATTACTTTTTTAAAATTATTGCAAATCATCAACTGGCTCTATGCTATACATATTGTTTTATATAAAATTATCAAATGTTAAATATAAGATGTCAATTAAAATATCTATTTCCTTGTTAATTCAGTATCTAAAATCATAAGTTTTAAAGATATTAAAAAATTTTCAAATGACCATATTGTTGAGAGAATATTTAAATAAGCAAAATAGTACCTACCAAGTTATATTTCGAATAAAACCACATTTGCTTTATTGTTCCTCTTCTATACATGATAAGAAAGTTATGCAACTATGTTATATATTCATATTTAATTATTTTATTTCGAATATTATAACATCTTACCATGTAAATTTCTAAGGTGAATTTTCCTATTATTTTAATTGGGTGCCAACTGAATATTCTTTTGAAAAATTCTTAAGAATTGCAAGTATATTCATTATTTTATTAAATCATATAAAATATTCATAATGTTAAAAATATTATTTTAAATTTAATAAAATCAACAAAGCAAAACAATATTTACCAGATTGATTTGTTGCACATAAAAATATAATCCAAGCAAAACTACTAATATAAAATAATTTATTAACAACAAGATAAAAATGAACATCATAACCGAATAGCGCATCAAATTTATATTCATCTTGGAACATATTTTTTCTCCAAACAACTATACCAAATGTCATTGTTATAGTAATTACTGTAATCAAATATTTAAGCCAAGTTGGCAAGGTTATACCCTGTTTATTTTTTGTTATAAAACCTATTATCAATCCTAATATAAATGAAAAAAGATAATTGAGTGGTGAATAATAATAAGTTGCCATGATCTTTTCATATTGGTATACTCTATTAATCAAAGTAAAGAAGTATGGTATTCTTTTGACAATATAAAAATATAAAGGTATAAATGTTGATACGGTTAAGCTTATAGATAATATTATCCATTTTAGTTTAGGAAATTTTCTAATAGCAACATGGACGATTGTTGATATGAGAAATATTTGAAAAATATTGGAAAGGAACCTAGTAATATTAATAATAAATAAAAGAGTAATTTTCGATTAAAATATTACCATGCATGTTCTAAGCACTGAAAACCAAAGGTAGTTTAAAATTAGCAATTAATACAATAGAGCAAATCTTAATTATTTGTCTTATAAATAATAACCCACATTCCTTTATGAATCTTTTTATGAAGCTTTGCTAAAAAAACTTTTTAACAAGTACGTATTCATATTTCTTGAACATTTATGTATTTTCCTATTAAAAATTAATAAAAATAAAATACCGTGATAATTTTAAATTGATATTTATGTATTACAATATGATAAATAAAGTTGATTTGAATGAATAATGTTTATAAAAATTCACCTATAAATTGAAATAAGATTGGGTTTTTATATAATTTTTTGAAGTTAATTATTGATTGATATAATAGTTCTGATTAATCTTCAATCATCAAAAAATAATGTGGGTTATTACTTATAAATTCAAATCCTTGATGCTAAAAATCAACGATGACCATATATCTAATATTGTTAATCTTTAGATTATTTATATAAAGTTAGGTTAAGAATTTTCAAAATACACCTCGAAAATATGATAAGTAAAATTGTATTCAGAATAAATATTGAAAATTATAAGTTATAACCAGAAATATTAAAATGTTTATAAAATTAAAATAGAAAGAAATTTATCATTAAATTAAAGTTTAAAGGGAGGCAAAGTATGAACGTTTTCTCCATAAACCCCTTAGACATTTTCTAATGGTAGTTTTAACACATTTCAAATAAAAGCTTATCTTCCTATAGAAATTCCTATTCCTGGTTATAATCTTTTGAATATTATCATGACGTTCATTTGTTTAATCTACAATAGGACTTATTAAAAGACATTGGTCAGTACTTATTATTAAGAAGGGATAATGAAACACAGCTTATTTAACGTGAAATATTTAACTAATAAATAAATATTAAAAGGAATAATTTCATATTTACATAATAATATTATTTAAGAATATATAAAGAATTGCTCGAAAAACTACTCTCTTTCTTCATTTTAAATTATAGGATTTCTATCGAGAATTGACTAAAAGGTAAGAAGGTTTCAGTCCATATTTCAAAGATAGGAAAATAAAATATAAATATGCCAGATAATTATGCCCAGAATTTTATAAAATTGAGTCAGCATCGAGGATAGATAATTAAGACTTGGAAATAAATAAACTTCTTAAATATACTTACTAAATAGTCACTAGCAGGTCCTATTTGAAGGATATTTTGAAGCATGCTTAATGGAATGAACCAATTATTTGAAGAACATTTAAAAAATATATTTAAAACTGATGACCAAAACGGACCTTTAAATATTAAATTTTCATAATTATTAATTTTAATAAATTTATTGACCTTTCCCAATATTTTCAAATACCAAGGATAATATGACACAACATATTAATAATGGCAATCTCTTCATATATCTAATAATAATATATCAATATAAGAATATTTTAAATTATTTAACATGCACAAAAATTATTAGCCTTACTTTTCAAATATATTGAATATACTAAATCTCATATAATTTGAATATGTTATCACAAAGGTAATTCCTAGTATTTAAAGTAATTTAATTAAAATAATTTTTGAGATATTAACCTGCTATCATTGTGAAAACATCCATATACATATCGTTAACATAGAAAAAAAGGTCTGAATTAACTTGAGGGCTATTATGACTGATTAAAGCCATCGTTATAAAATTATGTTCTAAAACAATTAAAAAGGAAAATATGACTCTAATTCCATCTAAACAACTATATTGATCATTTTCCCGTATTGAAAACATCTTTTTTAAATTCTTGTTTAAACTAAAGCAACTTGATAAAAAATTGTATATGTTTCCATTATTAGGCCAGTTTAAATACTCAATACCAGATATTAATGCAACCAATGATATAACCATTAGGATAAAACACCTAGTGAATTACACATATATTATTTACTTAATAAAAATATTACCATGCTAGTAACTGGTGGGTCTTCCAAATGGTGGGCTTTCCATCAAAATCGCATTCGTTTTCAAAACTAATGGAAGCATTTAATATATTATTGAGAACTAAAGGAAATATAATGAGTATTATGTTAATAAATATTCAATGAATGTTTTCTATTTTAAATCCAAATTTTTTTTCAATATTTGATATAATTTTAAGTTTATTTCTATAGTTTTAAAAATAATTCTACATTTAAATATAATAAAACAGGATTTTTACAAGATTTTAAATTTATCCCTTTTTTTAATATTTAAAATTTGGAAAATATTTTAAAGCAGGGATGGCCATTGGGGATAAATATTGAAATACCCCTCTAGGCACAAAAAAATTGTTCCATAATAATGCAATAAAAAGCTTGCCCCCATGTTATTTTTTTGAATTTTTAAGCTAGCTCGAATTTGATATTTTTCCCTGATTCTAGATTTAAAATACTTCAATAATTTAAATAAAAATAATTTATTTAAAGCTATGATCTTGAATTATATTATAAGACTGTGATAAATTTATATGGCATCTAAGCTTTGTGTCTATCGCTGTTTAAAATGTTTTCATAATTATCTTCCTCTGATAACCTGTGGTTCCAGCTTTTTTTAGCTATCACTGGATATACAAATACAAATGATAGGTTCGGAAAAAATAAGAATTTAAAATAGAAAACAATATTAATTTACAAAATATTACATGTGTTGAGTATGAGCTCAATCTCTTTAGTGTGACATTTATTTGGCAAACAAAGGGCCACAAAATTTACATTTTCTCCAATTCTTTTAATAATATTTAAAAATCCTTCGACTTCATTTTTAGGTATTAAACGCAATAGGTTATTTAAAAAGTTGTTTCTTTTCATATTATCTTGCAAAAACTCTGCTAATTTCTTTGAATTCTCTTCTCTAAACATATACTTTATATTAATCGGACAAAATTGTCCCTTAATTAAAGTTTGATTCTCATCTTTAGGACTTTGTATTTGAAGGCAGAGGTCATAATTAGCGGTCGAATAATCACTAAGAACTAACGGTTGAATAATGTTTGGTTGAGATAAAACAACTTTAAATTAAACAAGAATAAATAATAAAATAGAAATCAACTATTTCAAAAAAACTCACAGTTTAGGGCCCATTGTTCCATGTTATTAATACCAGTGTTGATTCTAGATAAAGCCCCAATACATTCACTCGAAATGTCCAAGTTAAGGAAATTGTCCTTATATTTATTAAACAATATTTTGGTGATCGGAGAAATTCTTTCACTGATATTATTTTTATAATCAGGTAAATGTAAAACTAACATGATCACATCTATAAGTGTTGCTTGCTTATAATTAATCTTAGCATCGTCTCGGAAATAGTTATCAGGCAAAAATATATCTTCAATTTTGTCAGCTAATTGGTGTTCATTACAGAAATTATCTTGTTCCCCGTTATAATAATCCATATCGGTTTGATTATTATCATTTACTAGTTCATTACAATGATGACCTAGAATAAATGAAATTGCAAATAATAAACAGAAAAACATATTTATTTTTCTAAAGATTAAAATTTAAAAGTATTAAAACTTTAATTTTATATTTAATATCGAAACTTGTTCTAACTAAATATTATCCTTTATATTTTCAGAATTTTATTTGATTTAAAGATATAAACAAGTTTATTTTCGTTACTTTTATTGCCACAAAACCTGTTGTATGTTAAATGGGGAAAATACATATAATATGTAAATATAATTTCTTTATAAGACCATGAATATTATTGATTAATTGGAATATTGAATTAATTAAAATTTTCTTGGTAACTATAGAAAAAATAATACTTAATATATAATAAAAAAGTATATTAAACTAAATCTTTGGTATTATTGATTCAGGGATGACCATGGTTTTTAATAAATATTACAGTCTTACAAAATAATGTCATTTAAAATACTAAATTATTTTAAGATTTTAACTCGGAAAAATATTAAATTTGATCTAACTTTAAAAATAAGAAAGTTAATATTGAGGGTCATCTTTATATTAAATTTTTATGCATCAATTTTTTTCTTGCCAATGTTTGGAATACCATTTACGCTCCCCTATGGCCATCCCATTTAAATTAATGTTAATAGTTTTAATTCTATATAGGAAATAATTTTAAGTAGAAAGCTATTTTTTGTTTGAGGAAATACATACAAATATTATATATACCAGACAGAAGCAAGATTAAAATAATAAAGTAATATAAGTTATAACATTTGATTTATAATAATAAATTAACTATCAAATTTTTAATATTTATTTTATTATTTATTTTTTTAAAGTATTTAAGCATAATAACAATACAACTATATTAAAATAATAGAAATACTCTTTAATCTTGTTTTTAATAAATGTTTCATTCCATTGAATGGTTGACTGTAAGAACAAATAACAAATCAATTGATAACATCTTTATATTTATCCGAATTATATCTTCTATTAACATGAGAGTAAGGACCCATATCCGGATCAGTTATGAATTTCCAGATTGCATAAGTCCATGAATCATGACTATAGAGACAATCATAAAATTCCGGAGCAATTTTCCGAACCTCAGGTAAATGTTTGGCTGGAATTGAAGGAAAATCGTGATGTTCGACATGATACCCAACATTAAACGTTATGGCGTTGAGTGGCCCATAATAAGACCAGGTATCTGGTATTTCCATTTCTCCATTATTGGTGTCAACTCCATTTAAAATTGGATGTTCTTTTTCATAGTTCTTAACCGATTCCTTGTTTTTCTTAAAGAAAAGAAAGTGTTCGGTAATAGAATGGCCACCAATTGGATGCAAACCCAGTGTTAATAGAGAACTGCCGATCATATAAGCGATGATATGCCAACCAATTGTATGCCCTATAATAAAGTCAAACAAAAATTGAATCACAATATTTGTTAATTCGAGACCAGTCATAGGTTTTGGACAATTGAGTGGTCGAAACATAAAGATGAAAGGTAATAAAATGATCCAGATCAGTTTTCTAGCTGTTGTTGTGAATAATTTAGCTTCCCATTGAGAGGGGATTTCCGTATCTAATCGGTCTACACTAAGGTTCCTGTGATGGTTACCATGGTGCTTCTTGTAAGCCCCATAAATAGGAACACCAACCGGAAGGTTGGATATAATACCAAACATTTTGTTTGCAAGGGGCCGCGAAGGACCAAATGCTTGGTTATGTGTAATTTCGTGAATGGATATCATTAATGAGTGGTTTATAACTCCACCAAAACAGTATCCGATGACAAACAACATCCAAAACGATGTCGTATTTCGGAGTAAATAAAATGAAAGGATTTGTAGGAAGACCATCAAAAGAACAGTCCATTTGAAATTAGGGTCGATTATCATCAATTGCTTAATCTGTGGATATTTTGCCAAAATTAGTGATCTTCGGGTGGCGTGAGGTTCGTCAGTAGTCACCTATGGATTAGTTTTCAGTAAAGATATAAAATTAGACTTAATTTTTATTTAATTAAATTAATTAAATTATTTAAATTTTACCCATTCATAGTCATTACGTGAGACTTGTCCTCCCATTTCGTCAAAAAATATTTTGAATTTAGTATAATAAAAGATTAGAAATATAATAGATTTGAAATAAAATTAATAATTTATGTTTTAACTGCAATATATAGATTTATAATTTGATTAAATTTTTACTCTTTGTTTATCCAAGATAAATTCTATTTTTAATAACAGAATAGTAATCATGTATTGGTTGTTAAATATTATTATGAATGATGAAAAATTAATTCAAATTATTTGACATATAATTTTGGGGAAGGGATTAATTTCAAATAAACTTATATAAAAATCAATGCAAGGTATAAGCAATAGTAATTATCAACGAAAAACCTGATAGGACTATTATTAGTAAAGGGAGGCTCAAATGGCTTTTGAGATACACCTATTGTATTGAAACCAATATTTCTTAGTCTATTATTGGATAAATTGATTAGTTTTATCCATTTTTGTTTGTATTAAAGCAATATAAATTTTTAGTTAATTAATTAACGAAACGTAAAAATTTTTCTCTTAAATTTCAATACTATTTTGAATAAAATAATAACATTAACATTAAGAAAAGATTTTATTTAATTATATAAATTATTCAATATCTAGAACCTATTATTTATCTATTCCTCTGACTCTTACAACACTTGAATTTTTCTCTTCCGTTCAAAAACTCTCTTCGATTTACTTATTATTTAGAATTAATTATACCAATAATATTAAGAAAAGATTTCTATTGAATTATATAATTTATTCAATAACTAAAACCTATTATTTATCTATTCCTCTGACTCTTACAACACTTGAATTTTTCTCTTCCTTTCAAAACTCTTTTAGATTTCCTTATTATTTAAAATTAATTTATACCAATAATATTAAGAAAACATTTCTATTCAATTATATAATTTATTCAATAACTAAAAACTATTCTTTATCTATTCCTCTGACTCTTACAACACTTGAATTTTCCATTGAAACATCCATTGTTTACAAAAATACTTAGTTTTTTGCATTATGTTTAATAAAATAAATTATAATCGTAATAGATGTAGTCATATACATAGGAAAACTGCTTAAAACAACTTTTTATGCGTTTTTAGGAATTTTTTGGTCATTTTCAAAATATCTCAAATACGCCCAAAATCTTTTAGCTCGGGCCAAAATACCCTTTTCCCTAATACAACAATCACTGGCGGGTTTTGCCATGTCTGGTATTATATAATATATTTTTATATTATAAACAATATATTACTTATTTACTTAAATTATAGTATTAAAATTTTATTTCTTAAACAGAAAAAAATTTCAAAAAATATCAAAAAAAGGTTTTAATTAATATTATTTTAAATTAAAAAAATTATTATAATAAAATTAATAATTAATTTTACATTTATACTGTGGTTGAGAAGAATATTTAATTTCAAGTTTTTCTCCTATTTTATCCATAAATTCAAGAATTTTATCGAGCATTTCTTTCGTATGAGAAGCAGATATACAAAATCTAACCCTTCCAGTAGTTAAAGAGGTGGCAGGAAATCCAGCGCCGATAACACCAATACCTTCTTTATTGGCCAAACGAATCAAAGCTCTAAATTAAATTAAATATTAGTTTCAAAAATAACATTATCATAAATACGGTATTTTAGTTCCAAAGCAAAGTATAAGTGGAACAACAGGAGAATCTTCGTTTCCATATATAATGAAACCCATTTGAGTCAATTTTCTGCGGAAATATTTTGTATTCCGCGCCAATTGTTTTATTCGAGTTTGACCTATATTTCATTTAAAATATAATTTTCACATTTCTCTAGTAAAATATTTTCAAACTTTTTAAAAATAATAAATATTTATAAATTATAATAAACTTGAACAAGTTGAAATATAATATATTTAAAAATACTTCCCTCAAATATCATTTAATTTGAAATATCATTTTATAAAAATTTTAATCTAAAAATTAATTGATAAATATTAGTTTAACTTGAGACCTAATATGTCAGTTTAAAGCAAGAACAGAATAAATGGAATAATTATTAAAATAAAAATTTTGTTAAAAAGCAAACAATGAATAATATTATGAATACCATCGTTAGTACCGTCTTCACCCATAAGTATAGTAATTATTCCAGAAATTTGTTGAGCGATGACCGGAGACATAGCATTTGCATAAGTGGCACCATATGATCTTTTCCTTATGTAGTCAATAATACACTTTTTACCTGCTATATAACCTCCGGCGGCACCAAAACTTTTAGTGAAAGTACCCATAAGTAAATCGATATCATTTGGATCACAACTAAAATAATCACAAACACCCCTTCCATTTGGCCCAATAGCACCGATGCTGTGCGCTTCGTCCAAATACACATAACATTTGTATTTCTTTTTAATTCTGATCAATTCCGGCAAATTAACAATCGTTCCCTCCATTGAATAGATTCCCTCAACAATTATCAAAATCTTTTTCCACTGTCGATGACTTTTGGGTTGACCACAAACTATATATTCGCGAACTTTTTCTTCCAAATCTTTCATATCGTTGTGAAGAAATACACGAATAGTGGCGCCCGAAAGACGACATCCAAGAATAATAGAAGAGTGATTTAGTTCATCGCTTATAACAAGACAACCTTTATTTACTAAACATTGAATATTTGTTGAATTTGTGGCAAATCCCATACCGAAAATAATACTGGATTCGACACCCAAAAACCGAGCGGTTTGTTCTTCGAGTTTAAGAATAATATCAGTGGTTCCTAATTCTTGTCGAGTAGTGTTGACTCCAATTCCATAATGGTTAATACATTCTTCTACAGAATCAGTGACCGGACCCTTATTCACAGCGAATCCTAAATAATTATAAGAACCCATATTTATGGCTTGTGTTTTGCTTCCTGGATATTGAAAATTCCAATTGTAATCATTAGAATGTCTGTCAATAATATGAATGTATGCGCCAGGTACACCTGTAGTAGGAATATTCCAAACATCAGAAATAGGTCTATAAAGATTTCTGGTGTAAAAATTCTCAAAACTCTGGTATAGGCTTATATATCCCTCTCGGTTTACTTCAACGGCTCTGTTGTTTTTTTCGATGCCAACATATCTGAGGAAATCCCGTAAATAACCGAAAGCTATGGGTATAACATATGAAAAATAGGATAACATTACTAAATGAATGGGAAGTTTTTCATTATTGTGTGATTGGAATTTCTTCTCTGTTTGAGGTATAGTATTTCTTGTAGACATACATTCCATACATCCATTGTTTGAAACATTTTGTTTTTTCATTTTAATTGAACGTCTTTTCATAACTTAGAATTAATAATTAATTTTCCTTACAAGTATTACTATTATATTAACCAAAGCTTCACTAAAAAGTAATATAAATGAAATCCTGTTTTCCTTTAAAGTTCTTTTCCTAATAAACATAAAAAACTTAGAATAAAACTAAAAATAAATCTTTATATGTATTAGCTTATAATAAGCGTAATAAAATGATTCTCTTCCCTTTAGAAAGCTTGAGATATAAAGAGTATATTATTATAAATATTACTAGCTAATCGCTTATTTTTCCAATGAATTCTATCTAAATCTGGAAGATTATCACTTAGATGAAGAAATTACTTAAATTATAAAAATGCACGATAATTTATTTTGAGTTGTATTAAAAAATATTTTAGTTATATAAATATCGTTTAAAATTTGATTAATTGTGTAAAATGCAGGGTTGGCCAATAGGGGGGGTATTTCAAAATAACCCCCTCTGGAACAGTGAAATTGGCAAATTACCCCCCATGGGAAAAATTAGCGGTAGGCCCACCTCCCAAGAAAAATTATTTTGTAATATATTTAGAAAAAATTTCCAAAATATTATAGAAAACTAGTAATTTAGACATTATTTTAAGTTAATAATTGTTTAAACGTCATATTCCCAACAAAGTTATCGATATTTTATAGCGATTTTTACCTTACAAAGTCAATTTTAAGTGAAATATAGACAAAGTATTGCTTTTTGAGCGAAGTATCATGTAAAAATGACATATATAGCTCTTAATAACCTTTAAATAGCCTAAAATAGCATTGAATAAACAAATTGCGCAAAAATAGACGATTTTGAGGTTTTTGAAAAATACCCTACCCTAATACCCAATACCACTCCCCCCTGGAGTCAGGTTCTTGGGCCATCTCTGATAAAATGAATATTTATTTAAAACTTAATTCACTCTTTGAGGTCGGTTCCTTTAGACATCTATGTTTTTAGCACATCAAGATAATAAAATTTTGATTTAACTTGATAATAAAACCTTAAGAAAACTTTTGTAAATCAGAATCTATATCTAAATGATATAAATTTTTGATAATTTATATTTAAACTTAATGTTGCTATAAGTGTGTTTTAATTGTTGTATTTTCAGGATTATTTCAAATTACTATAATCTATTCTATGTAGTTTTGATATAAATTAAGTTTATTCTAATATTCATAATTTTAAACAAATTTATTAAAGTTAATTAATTCGTTAAATCATTAATTTTTATATATTTAATTAAAATTTTCAAACATTATTTTGTTGTTTATTATAATCATTTGTTATTATTTGAAATTTTCTTTAATTTTTCGCCATTTTCGGTGTGTATTCGCGATTGTCTTCTCTCTTCTTACCCGTTACTACATTTATTAAGATTTTGATGATAAAAGTAAACCAATAGATATTCATCAGAAGAATTACCCAAAGCATTGAATATAAGACGAACATAAATGGAAACTTAATTGGATTTTCTGTGAAATATTCAGAACAAGAATTAATAACTATCAGTGGATACCAATACAAACGACAGACGACCCAAATAATTAAAAAGGAAAGGAAACTGATTATACTTAAAATATCAATAATTTTGCCCAAACGACCGGTACTCTTGAATGTGAGAATGCATTTTGTCATTTCCATTATAACATCACAGCTGTCATGTAATAATACGACTAAAATCCCAATTCTATGGCATTTTGTGGCCAAAGATATTATGAGTAGAGCTAATGAAATGATGTGATGAAAGAGCATAACTTTTGAGTCTTTTCTCCATTCATCGAGAAATAGGACAGCATATAATGAATGGATATAAAAACTTATTTCAATTAAATACATTAAACGTATATTTTCGGGAATGGAGTCATTCATTGAATAATTCTTCCAAATGAGTTCAGTCCGATCCAAATAATTAGCTTGGTTAAGAATTATATAAAGACTACCAAGGAATGTAAGCAAATAGAAAAAGAACTTCCAGGCACTTTCCGGGTACTTTTTTACACAAATTGGCGACATTTTACAAAAACGGGCGAAAGGCTCAAATAAATAAATGGTAGCCATATATCTGAATACAGTCCACAAAATGGACAAAGATAGAATAATTATTAAATCGAATTTGTGAATTGTTTTCAGACATGTTTGAAGATCAGAGAGTGTGTCGGCCGGAAATTTGTAATTGTTTTTGAGCCACAAATAGTTCTCTGAAATAAATCCATAAGTACTTACGATGAATTCCAAATATGATGGAATAATATTTCTAAACATATCTCTTTGTTTGTTTACCATTTCGTAAATATTTGATGAGATCAGTCCTTCCATTTGATTAAAAAGCCTTCTTAATTAATTTCAAACTAATAAATATAAAATAGAATAAAAATATGAATAAAAATGATTCATTTGGAAAATATTTATATATATTACTTAAATGAAATAAAGTTATTTCAATAATTTGCAATAAAACTTGG
>JAQFZM010001912.1:0-15721 GCA_034695785.1 Galumna obvia | reverse complement strand
AAACTAATTCTTAACAATCAATCGATTGTCACCTAATCTTCTGGTGATCTCTTAAACCGAACTCTGGTTATCGTTACCAATAGAATCCAACCAATTATATAAAATGCTGAAATAGCAACATGGTGATGGAATTTAATATTTATATCGGGTGAAATTTCAAAAAATTTATCAAAAAATGGTGTTTATATAACCATTATTATTACAGAAATATAAAATATTATATGAAATGAAAGAAATATAATATAAGATTTTTGTGATTTTTTTCGTTGAAAACGTTGATAAAATTCATTAATTTCTTCATAGATTTCAAAAATTACAACAGACTTGTATTTCACGAATAGATATGACAACAATAAGGCTATATATAAGAGTGAACCACATATTCTCATTAATAAGTATGGAATGGGTTCTTGAGGTTTCGCCGCAAATAATATATTTAAAGGCATTACACAAAATATTGAAATAGTAATTCCAGTGAAGAAATAGTTTAATACTTTATTTTCACAGTTTATTCCAAAAGGAATGAAAAGTTTTTCAAACATAATTTTTAGAAATAAAATCTTTTATTAAATTAAATTATAATTTTTAAATATAAAGAACGATATTTTATTATACTGCAAAATTTTATGCCAGAACCTATTTCAAATTATTATAAAAGTTCTTATTAACAAGAATAGATTATTGAATATTATTTAATAATTTTTCCACTTTTTTATACAAATTATAAAGAAAATATTTTACTTATATAATATATTTAAATTATTTTCATAAAATCACTCACTTGTTTAACTAGCAACAAAATCCCAAAAAAATTTATCACCTTGATAAAACAAGCCAAGTCAATATCTAAGCGAGTATTTTTCTTACTTTGAAAATTTTTGCTTATATACGATTTATATAAGAAAATATCGATCATTTAGTACACTATTTTCATTGGTTGTCCTTTCAAACTTACCATGCGCTAAACACTATCTAAAGAGTGTTATTAAGTAAGATTTAAAAAAATTACTTTTAGAAACCAAAGGTGAACCTCAAATATTAGAAATGCATGGCTTTGGAAATAATAAGTTATCATAATTATAATCGTTAAAAATATTTTGTATAATATGTAAATTAAGAGAAGAAATATAATAATAACTCAATATTAAGTCATTATTATTTAACTAAACTTATATTTTGTTCAAATAAAATTATATCTCATATTTCCTAATTTTTCTCTAATTCATATCATCCTAACAAATATTGATTGATCACTAGTGGATTCATAAATAATTATTTGTATTATATTGTATTTCAAGACATGTTAATAATCAAGTAAACTAATTAATTTGCAAAAATTCTTCTTGTAAAATTTAATTTAAGTTCAATAGAAATTAATTTTTGAAACTCAGAAAATACTTTTTATTTTAGAATTTTTTCCAAATAATAACTTGATTCTATTATTATCCAATGACAAATTGATTCTGGAAAATGATCTGGCAAAAGTATTAATATCAGATGAAGCCTTTGACATTTCTTTCATTTCAAAGTTTAGTTTTATTAATAACTAAAAATAAAAGGCTTTTCTTTTTATTATCATTATAAAATATTATCAACAAGTTTATATTATCAAGTCTAAATTGATTAATAATGTATATGAATAATAATTAATCCTCTAAAACCTTTATATTTGTAGAGAGAGTATTTTGTTCTTGAACAATGAATTTATTTTAAATAAAAAATTTTAATAACTTAAAGAATAACTTTCAAAACAAATTTTTAAAATATTTAAGAATTAAGTTTAATTAAATTATTTTTGGCTTTAATTAATCTCATGTTTAAATAGAAATAAATGTAAGAAAAATTAAACAAAAGAAAAGATAAAATTAAATATCGAATTAATACTGACATCTCTTGTTATAAATTTTTAGCTTATTATGGATACAATAGAGAACTGCTTTTTTTGACCACAAAAATCAGTAATATAATACATGATTACAACAGTAATATAGAAAAATTGAAATTATATCACCATCAAATAAATAATAATATACCCTATCATGTTACTGACATATCAAATTTATAGCCATCTAAAAAAATATTTTCCTGATATTGAAATCTTTTTAATTATCAACGTTATAGTATAAAAAAATATTGATCATTTTCACACTGTTTTCAATAGTTATCTTATTAAATTTAACATGCGCTATACATAATCTAAAAGGTATTACTTAGTGAGTTTATAATTTGTTTAATCAAAAAATATCGTTTTTTAAAGAATCCTCATAAATTTCAAATAGAGTTAAAAGATTTATTTATTTAATAAATTTAAAAATCAAATTTAATTTCATGTGGGTACTATATTTTCTAGAGTTTTACTGGATAAATTTTTAGAAATAACTTAAATGAATAACTTATTTAAAAAACAATATTTTTATAATAAAATAATAATATGTAAATATGTTCTTTCTCACACCTTGCATGGCAAAATTTAAACCTGGTATTGACAATTTAAAAATATTTGTCAATACCAGATATATCAGCTTTTAAGTTTTATATGTAGTTTCTTTTCAGAATATTTTGATAAAACCTAATTTAATATTATTATTAATTATTTGGTTGATATTAATTTTATTAACTTAACATTTTCATACTTATGTTATTTAGTTTTAATAATTGACAAGAATAGTCACAACTTACAATCAAATCTTTGATTTTGCACAAGTTTGAAAAGCAAGTACTAGTGTTCGGAGATGACTCTCCTTGTTACTGCAGTCCGGAGATTGGCTGGGTCTTTGTCAAGGCATTAGTAACAGAAAATCGAGTGCTATGAGATAATTTGAACAAGGTAGACTGCATTATTTTATATTAAATGAGTTTTTATGCATTTCATGGAAAAAAAATTACTCGTGTCGTTTGACTTAAGCCTAATAAACCCGCTCATCTAGCTGGTTTTAAAGATTTATGGATAGCAAAGTATTGTTTTGTTATAGATGTGCCACTTTTATTCTTATCATTCATAAGTTTAATATTATTTAAATTATGTTTCTCAATAATTAGAGTCTATTGATAAGCGAGCACGTAAATTTGTTTCACAATGAGAAATGATAGGGTTTAAAAAATCAATTATATGAGCATGATCATTTGCATGTTTAGCATCTTTGCTCTGTTAAGGATGAAAGTTACGATATACAGATTCGTGTTGTTTTATTCTTACATTTAATTTTTTATAACTTTGCCCTATGTATACTTATGAAGAATGTTTGCATGATAATTTATAAACCACATGACTTTTATTTAAAAAATGAATTTTAAAAAGTTGCATGGTGATATCTAAACTTTTGTATATTTTCTAATCTGGAATATCAATTGAATAAGTGATATAAATTTGATTCAAAAATTCAAATTTTTACCTAGTTAAATTATTCTTTCAGTTTTATGAACTATTCTCACCTGTATTAGGAAACACTGTATATAATTATTTTGCCCACGCAACCCCAGCACACCCATCCCCCGCTCGTGGATTGAAATCCATAAATTTTTTTCATTATATTTAAATAATGAAATGTGGTTAATAAATAAAATATTTAAAAATTAGTATATGTAAAAATTTTGCACCCTTCAACCCACCCTCTCCTACGCCCACGAAAGGAAGTGGAAAGCTATGCTATCTCTATGAAACCATCCTTCAGATAGTAACTAGAAAATTTAACTTATTAGATAGAAACAGATAGGAATGGAAGGCTGATCTCTCTGGGGATACAGACTTTTGATATTATCTAGAAAATTAAGTCTTTTTGATAGAAACGATTGGGATTGGATGGCAATGGTACTTACACAAAGTCACTCATTTCGGGATTTACTGGAAAATTTGGCATTTAATTAGATACGGATGGGAATGGAATACTATGTTTTCTCTCTCTCTCTCTCTCTTTTCTTTCACTCAAAATCCACCTTTTGATAGTAATGGAAAATTTATTATTCATTATGATTCCTATACTCCCATTTGAACTACTTATCAAATATCAACATGCTAGTAAAATAGGAAACCTATTTTATAGATTAAGTTGTGAGAAAGGACATTTGCCAATTAAAAATTGCCCTGGGGTCAAATAATTCTGATGCTTATCAAAATTTAAAATAGTTGAAATAAATTTTATTTTTAATGATAATAAAAAAAATTATATTCGATAATAAAAAGAGATTTACAATATTTTTAAATAATATTTTAAATTAATTTTAACCAGAAAATATTAGATAAAAATATTTTACCTTGAAAAAAGATAGAAAATTTTTTATTAAGGCAATAGTAAATGTTCAATTCATGTTCAATGTTCATGTTCAATTATCAAAAAAAGTCCTTAAAACTCTGTTTTTAACTAACGTAAAATTTATTAAATTTATTTCTAAACTCACAAGGAAAGTTCACGTAAGCTGTAATTCAGATCAGTCTGAAACTTTCCTTTCTTTTAAAGCTCAATTTATAGTAATTTAAAATGAATATTTGCAATCTTGCAATATTATGGTCACCACGGGGTCAAATTTAGATTTTGGTTTGATTTGGGGAAACCTAGCTCGTTCAAGGTATTTTAAATGACCCCATATGCATATATATTCTTGATCTACTTTATAAGTAAAAAGTTTCCATTATACCAAAAATAGACTCCACACATGTTTTTGAATACGCCCATTAAAAAATTTTAAGTCACGCCAACCAAATTTTTAAAATAATTATTTCTCTCTTTCTAGAACAAGTATATAAAATCAGATTAATTTTATCTTATATATATCAAAATTTTTTGTAATTAAATTATTTATATTACAGTAAGTATGGAATAAAAAATTCAGTAAAAGCTGTGTGTTATGTGTCTGTCTGTTATGAATATTTGTATCTTATGAACAAAAACTGATAGAATGGTTGGTATGCTATACCTTTTAATGATAAATTCTTTGCCTGTTATGAAGTTGTGTGTTTTGAATATCTGTATGTTTTGAATAAATTTTATAACAATTTTATCACAAATATCTGCATGTTTTGTATTTTATTAAAAAAACTGACACAAAACATCAACTATCGAGTTACTTATTGTTGCATATAAAAATGATAATTTATTTTTGAGTTTTTCCCATTTATTAAAATAAAAATATATGTTATTTTAACTTAATTTAAGTAAATAAAATGACCAGGAAGATCAATTGATTTTAAAACTAAAGTCTTGGATAACATCAATCAAATAAAAATTTAATCAATCTAATCAGACAAAATTACAAATTATTATAGTAAAATATATTATTATTATCTGATAATTACCGATTTTGATAATTAATAATAAAATGAATAAAAATTGTCTTTTTTGCCTGCTATGAACGTTGCGTGCTATGAACAAATTTCTATGTCATCTAACATTTCTACTGTAATTTGTTAAGTTTATTTTTAAACGAAGCTTATTATTCAATAAAATATATACATCCCCTTTTCGGAGTATTTCAAAGGTTTTTCAATGAGTTTTATAAACATGCTTTAATTGCATTAATACATCCAAAATTAATTTGAAAGATAATTTTTTTAATAGGTACTTTTCTTATTTATTTTTATTTATAATCTATTTCATAAAAACCTATTGAATGAAATCTATAATTTAAAAAATATTGATGACTTTTAAATGAATGAACGCCAGCATCAAAGAGAGAAATAAAAGGAATAGTAGAATTAAGTAAAGCTGTTTTATTCCCTAACATCAATTAATAATTTAATGTAGTCATTATGTCTAAAATATAAAATTAAGAGTTTGAATAGACAAATGTAAACCAATGTGAACTTTATTTATAATCAAATTAAATTATGAAACCAAGATGCAAGAGAGATTTGGAAGTAAAAATCGAAAGTTATATTGCCTTGATAAATTTGTGCTACTCTAAAATTTAAATCTTTAAGATTTTCTGACTTACTTTTCAAAGGTTATATACCTTAATTCCCACTTGGCATTTTAAGATGTTTTAGCATGAAATATTAAGTAGATCATCCTGCCATTTCAAAGAAAGCTATGATATATAAAACATGTATAGGCTTTAATATAGAATTGATAAGAGATCTAATATTAATTTAATAAAAATTTGATCGAAATCATTATATTGAATTTCTTATCTTATATTTAGGATTATAGACATATTGACTTGGAAATGCCCCCTACGGGCCGATTGATTTCGATAAAAAGATGACCATGGTTAAAATCTTGATGTCAAACTGAATCTTAATCTGTGATCAAAAAGTGCGTATGGCAACTCTAACCACCTAAACACCACGGTCAAAATCTTTGAAAGCTATCTTTAAAAAGCTTTCAAAAAAAGAACAATGTTAACCTTTAGCAAGATTATTACCAATCATTAATATTATATAGAGAATTTAAAATAATTTTGAACTAATGAATAAACTCATTTAAAATCAATAGAGATTTTATGAACATTTGTATTACTCATCAGTAATGAACATTTCTATTCAATTTGCTAAAATTTAAAATAAATCTTTCTTTTGTAAGCTTTTTAAAGACAGCTTTCAAAAATTTTTACAGTGGCGTTTAGGTGGTTAGAGTGGCCATACGCATTTTTTGATCACAGATTTGGATTCATTATGTCCTAAAGATTTTAAACATGGTCTTATTTTCATTAAAATCCATCGGCTCGTTGGGAACGTTTCCAAGTAAAACTCAATTGGCGTTTATTAGTGGTTGGGGTTACAATTCTAATACCAGGGGCCAATTGAAAATTTCATCACAAATAATCTACAACTTTAGTCATTATCCTAAAGTTTTTGCCTGGATCAATAGGACTTATCCTAACGTTACCGACAGGCCATTCAAGGAAAGGGTGTCTTTTGTCAAGTGAGAATTTCTAATAGTAGAATCTTACCAAAATAACCTTTATTAAGGTGATTCGGGTGCACCCATTTAGCGATATCTAGATGGCAGAGCTGTGATAATAGGAATTCATGTGACACATTATGGATCTGTAAATATGATTACGGAAGATTGCCGCAACGAACCATGGGGATTAGCTATGTTTGTTCCGAAAATTGTTGATTGGATTATAGAAAAGATATAGAAATTATTTTTATGTTATCTCTAAATAAAAAAAAATAACTTTAAATTTATTTTCTTTTTAAAATTAAAATACTGATTTTAATGTAAACTTATTTTGAACTCCACTGTAAAAGATATTGAGCAAGGGTTTACTTTGAAAGTCGACTTGCAAAGTCTAACACTCTGAGATTTAAGCAAAAGATTTGACTTAAGTAAATCTTATTATCAGTTTTAAAAAGTTTCTTTTGCTATTCATTACAAACAGATATCTCTGTAAGTTCCGTTCACCTAAATTTTTGATTTGACTTGACTTTGAAAGTCCCTGAAATCTCTTCAAATCTAGCCCATTTTCGCTCAGAATTTGAAACTAAGGCCATTGCTGAACATACTTTACAAGTAATTAAATTGAATATTTTATTCTAAATTTACTCAAATTATTTTTATGTATTTAAATTTTTCATGATTGAATAAATATCATTGAATATTATTTTTGAATTTACCTTTCTTATTTTCACTTATTTAATATTAAAATATTTTTTTACAAGAGTCATATCTGCTCATTTTAAAAAACACTCGGCTTATAATAAATTTATTCCGGGTAATTATTCTCTCATATTTAATGATGATTTTAATGATAATGTTTTGCATCAAAACAAATGGAATATTGTTACTAATGAAATCCACTATAAAGGGATGCATTAATAATCAAACGATTATGTTATAAATTATTTTATGTATATATTTTAGGAGCAAGGTCTCATCTACGGGAGTCTTTTAATAAAATGAGTTTTGTATCTTTGGAGAGATTATAACTAGTAGATATTAGATATAAAAATTTTATCTGCTTATGACCAGTGCCATTTTAATTATGTTTAATTTAAAATTGAAAGTTAAAGCTTTAAAACTATACAAAATTTTATAATTAAAATGTTTTGAATTTAACAATGAATTTTGATGAATAAAATTGTATGCCTTAAATTGTAATATTGAAATTTTTATATAACGGAATACCCCCTTACAAGGCCAAAATTTGAAAGCACCACCTAAGAGTTTGTAACTCTTAACATTAGTATCTATGGACAGATACTAGATCTGTAGTGATTTTTTCATCTAGAGGGAGGGTATTCTGCCAAAATACCCCACCCTTAGGACTTGATCCTTTCGCCATCCCTGGTATATTTTATAAGTTTACATGTTATATTTTTACAACTTAAAGTTATATCTCAATTGTTAGGTTTTAGTTTAATTTTTATTATTTAAAATTAAAGCCGAGTTTTTTAATTTTACCTAAGGTGTTATGTAAGTTTTATTTTATCTAACTTGGAAATGCCCCCTAAAGGCCGATGCAATTTGATAAAAAGTAGACCATATTTAAAATCTTTAAGTCAAACTGAATTTTAATCTGCAATCAAAATGTGCGTATGGCCACTTTAACCACCAAATAACCATGATCAATATCTTTGAAAATTTTCTTTAAAAAACTTTAAATGTACGAACAATTTTAAACTTTAGAAAGATGATTATCAATAGTTTATATTATAAAGAAAGTGTAAAATAATATTCAACTTATGAATAAATTCATATAAAATCAGAAGAGATTTTAAAAACATTACTCATCATTATTTAACATTGGTATTAATCTTGCTAAAGTTTAAAACAAATCTTCAATTTGAAAGCTTTATAAAGGTAGCATTCAAAGATTTTGATTATGGTTTTTTTGGTGGTTAGAGTGGTCATACGCACATTTTGATTACAGATTTAGTTTCAGTTAGATTTAAAGATTCTAACCATCTTCTTTTTATCAAATTCCATCAGCCTGTAGGGGGTATTTCCAAGTAAGTTGGTGTAGTGCAATATCTATATAATCAGCAAAATTTATATTTTATTACAAAGGCCTTTTTATCTTTTAAATTTTCTTAATCTCACTTTTTGTAATATCAATAATTGAAATTTCAAATGAAATAAGAAAAAATGCAATATTTCATTTTAAAAATATTTTTAGTAAATAAGAATATATTTTAATAATATTTATATATTTTATTTGTATTTAAATATAAATATTTTTGATTCCTTGTGTAACACAGATTTAGGATATTAAATTTTAATTAATGAATAAACTCTTACTTTAATTTTAAAATTTGATAAATTACAATATTTAATTACACCACCACCTCAGATATCTCTGTCTTTACGATAAATTTTATAGTCATTTGATATTAAACTATTCAGAAAATCAATTTAAAGCCATCTTTCCTTGACAATTAATAAATCTAAATTTAGTTCAATTAGTTCTGCTTTTAATAATTCTATTTCTTTTGCAATACTTCGAGTATTTGTAAAATATATTTGAAGACTATTATTAGTTTTAGAACTTATCTACCACAACTATTATCTATTATTGATAGCTACTACACTTAAACCTCCACTATGGAAACTGGTCGTGACCGAAGATTTAGTTGAAGTTATAGAGGGTTTTCCATAATAGAAGGAAAGTATTGGTACAATTTTTATAATTAATGGAAATATAATTTAAAAAAATGGAAATTTTCATTATATTATAATATATTATAATATTATTATATAATAATATTTATACAATTAATACTAATATTTTACTATAATTTATTTAAAATAATTTGAATTTTATGAAAATATTGTTATTTTTGATTAAATATTTTAATTTAGCTTCAATTTAGTCATTAAATTCTTAATGTTTACAATATTATTGGAAAAGTTGAAGTATTATAGGTGCAGTCAATGCTATTGGGTCTCAGATATTGTTTCCATTTTGGAGGGTTTCCATAATAGAGGTATTTTATAATGGTTTGTCTATGGGAGTGAATCGGGTCCTGGAAATCAGTTTCCTTTATAGAGGTGTTTCCATAATAGAGGGGTGAAGTTATGGAGGTTTGAGTGTACTATTATATTAATACATAAGATATAAATAAAAAAATGAATATGAGCTCATTGATTATAAACTTGTTTAGAATAAAAATCAACAAGATAAAATACCTAGAAAAATTTGAATAGAAATTATTTGTTTTATTCTAATAAATTAACGATTAAGATTATAATGCATTTTCAGTATATTTGAATAAATAATCAAATAAATTAATTTAAAATTTTAGAAAGAAAACTAATATATTACTTATAATTTATATTATAAAAGTTATAAATTAGATTTGGAATTTTTAAAGTACGCGCTTGAAAATATGAACAAAAATTTAAAGTCATTGGTCAGGATCATTTTATTATAGAGTTTGATCATGATACAACGTATGGGGAAATGTAAAATATTAGTTATATTCTGTTAATTAAAGGGCATGATTTTTTAATGAACTTGATAATAGTATTTGAGAATGCAAAAACCATCGCTCCAAACATCGCTCGATTTTCCGAATTTAACTTTTAAAGTATGAATCCGAATTTAGTCAATGATAATATAGGTAAAGTCCGTTATTTATTCAATAATGTTTATATCTAGACGTGATTCAAATCCAAAGAGGTCTCAAAATAACTGCACATACTATATGGTATAACCATACTTAAACTTGAATATAAATTATATCACATCATTTGATCAAAATCTGGTAGAAATTTATTTATATTTTATTATATTATTATATAATTAAATTATTAAATTTATATAAGGTGATCCGTTTTCTCAACTCACACAGCAAATAATAATCTAACAAGTTAAATGATTTAGAAATGAATTAGATTTTACTATATTTGATTCGATTAGATTTGTATTATCTTGCTATATGCCAATTGATAATCACTATATTTGTGATTTATTTATAACAAAGCTAATATAAAAGTGGTTTGATTAATATAGGTTATGGGAAATAATGTGCATCGTAGTGCTCTCAATATATTTAAGGTAAATGTAAATGCTGATGAAAATCATCAAAAAATACAGCCATTAAAATATGGAAACAAATATAAAAAATTAATTAATTGATATAAAGCACAAGTATTAAAATTTCAAATTGGTTATGAATTAATGTATAAATTAAAATATTGATTTTTTTGATGAATTTTGTAATATCGAGTTGGTTATAATATTTATCAAGTAAAATTATTATTTTGCATGTTTTAATCAATAATTCTTTAGTGTTAGTGCTATTTAGAAATAATGAAATTTAGTATAAATAACATTAAAATTCAATAAATGAAAGAAAACGAAATTTATTTTAATTGAGATGTAATTAAAACAAATATTATAAATCATTTATAGCTTTTTAAATGTAAAAAATAAATTTAATATTTTATTAATTTGCAAATCAATAATTTTCTTTTCAATAAAACTTGTAGATTTATCTCATTTTATTTACCATAATTTAAAGTTTAAGGATTAATTTTTGATAAGTGACAAGGTTTATTCAATGCAAAATATCAAATTGTATATGTCTACAAAATTTGGCTGAAATATCTTAACTGAAACCAAAGTTATTAACGAAAATGTAATTTTTATATAAAATTTGAAAATATAATATTTACTTCAAAGATTAGCTCCAATAACATATTATTATGGGTAAATTACTTTTTCGTTAGTAACTTTGGTTTCCGTTTGGATAATTCAACTAAATTTTGTAGACATATAAAATTTGATATTTTGCATTGAATAAACCTTGTATAATTAAAATTGGTTAAGAAACATTTAAATAGGATCAATTAGAATTTTTAGAATTTTAAATTTTACAAGCTGATTTTTTCTGTATTAATAAAAATATTGAAAAACAAATATATACCTGTCGACTATTTTTTTAATTACATTTGAATTTTATTAAAGAATTTCTTATAATTTATTTAGAATTTGAGATATAAACATCATTGATTTATGGAATATTTGTATTAGATACTATAATAAATTAAGTGTAGTTATATTGTTGCAAAAATTCAATAGATGAGAATTAAATAAATTTTTAAAATTCCTTTTATTTAAGATTTTATGGTCAGAAAACCAGAAAAGACCCTTTCTCGGATAACTGTATATTAACTATTTTGCAAAAATTCAAATATTGCAAATTCTAGAGATGGGCCATTCATGATTCTTATTTTCTATATTTAGATTTGTGAGTTCTTTTATATTATTTTTAAAAAATCATAAAAATATTTATGGGACGACATCTAAAAAAATAAATTAATTGAAAGCATATGCAAATTCTCCATGATATCATTGATTTAGAGAGTCATTCTTTTTATCATTTATTTTGCATAAATTATAATAATTTTTGTAACTTAAATTAATTTTTTGAGAGAAACGGTGGAAAATGGAAGGCTGTTTTCTATCTGTTTTGAGACTTATCCTTTTGTTTATAATGGGAAAATTTCATCTTTTTGGGAGAAACGGAGAAGAATGTTACGCTGTTCTCTTCCTCTTTTGATACATACCCTTTAATTAGTAACTGAAAAATTTCATCTTTTTGATAGAAACGGAGAATAATTTAAGATCGTTTTTTCTCTCTTTTGTGAACTACCCTTTTATTATTAACGGGAAAATTTCGCTATTTGATGAAAACGTTTTATCCTTCTTATCACAATAACGCATCATTCCATAGAAAACTTGAACTCAGAGGTTTGTGTTGTGGTGGTCCGTAAGGACCACCTCTCCCTAGGACAATTCAAGTTAGAAGTTATTGTTGTGGTTGTCCGTAAGGACCATCACTCCCTAGTGCATTTGAAGTCAGAAACATTTGTTGTAGTGGTTTGTAAGAACCATCACTCTCTAGGACAAATCAAGTCAGAAAATTTTGTTGTGGTGGTCCTTACATATTAAAGATTTTTCATTTAACCATTCTACAAATATTCATGTGAAATTTATATCATACTTAAATCTATAAATGTAGTGTCCATTGAGATTGATCTCAAACTATGTTTAAAATAATTATGAAAATTTCCAAATTTTTCCCCCTCTGGACGCTCCCCCTCTCAATATTTTGGTAAACCGAAAACACCAAAAATCTTCTAATTTATTTTTTAATCGAGTATGATAGAGTACTTTTGACCTGGGATATAGCACTTCCTAATAAGAAACTTTTGTATCGTTCTTTCTTTTTTATTTAAATGAATCATATTTTCATATATTAAATATTGTTTCACATTTAAAATAATAATGTAATTAATTGCAGGGATGGTCAATAAATGGTATTATGCAATAACCCATGAATTATCAATATTGGCGAAATAACCCTTGGAATTTTAAAATATTCACATAACAGCCTATGAATAAAAGTAGGTTTATCAAATTTTAAGCTTATATATACTTTTTTTGGGATAAGATACCTCGGCCATTCTTGATAAAATTCTAAGTCAAAAATTCATAATGTCATCTCTTTTAACAGTTATTTAACATATTATTATGTAATAAATCTATTATTTGAAGATAATTCCTCTTTAACATTAATTTGGAAATAGTGTGTCAATACCGCTTTATCAAATTTAAAGTATGAATTGAACTACACTTCCATTGATATTAATTTATTTTGTATTTTATAACTTTTATATAATTAAGCATATAAATTAAATAACTTATATTTCAATTTAATTTTAATAAAACAATTTAATATAATAATTACACAATAATATTTATTTAATTTAAATAGAATGAGTATTTAACTTATATTTAGACATAAATTTTAAATCAAAAAATTATTTACACGTCTAAATCTAAATATCAAACAATTTATCTCATTAAAATATTCTAAATGCTTTTATAACAAAATTAATTTTATATAAAAATAGTTATATTTTATTAGTTTTTTCTTGTTTAAATAATACAGTGTTTTTCAACTCGTTTTCCGGTTATTGAAATTGTCGTTCCTGAGTGTAAAAGTCTGTTGGGTTTGCGCGTTAGGAAAGAAAATTTAAATAAGCGTAAAGACAATTACATAACCGGAAAAAGAGGTGAAAAACACTGTATTATTAATAAATAATAAATGAATTTATTATCAAAAGAAACAAGGTTTATTTGGTTGTATAAATGCTTAATTTTATTAATTTATTTAAAGGGTGTAAATATTTTTTAAAATAAAATTATTTGCTATATAAAAAGAATATCTTTTCTTTTGTTGCAAATAAATAGAAAAACGGATGTGTATGGAGTGACCACAGGACCACAGGACCACAGGACCACACTTCTGTGGTCACAAATGTATGAAGTGACCTCAGGACCACAGGACCACACATTAATAATAATAATAATAATAATAATAATAATAATAATAATAATAATAATAATAATAATAATAAATTTATATTCAATTTAACATATTTAAAATTTAAAGTTATTTGTCAAATTGATGTTTTACTTAAATAAATAAAATGTAAAAACTTAATTAGTTTATAATGAAGTTGTTTTTTAATGTTGATTAATAAATTTTAATATGTTTAATTAAATATAAATTTATTTAATATTTCTTTAAATTTCGTATTTTAATACTGAAATTATTATTATTATTATTATTATTATTATTATTATTATTATTAATGTGTGGTCCTGTGGTCCTGAGGTCACTCCGTACATTTGTGACCACAGAAGTGTGGTCCTGTGGTCCTGTGGTCACTCCATACATTTGTGACCACAGAAGTGTGTTCCTGTGGTCCTGTGGTCACTCCATACACATCCGAGAAATTCGAGTATTAAAGGAATAATATTTCAATTATTTCATAATTCCTTCAATTAATTGACTTATTTTAAAAATTTTGAAATTAAATGTCAATTTTCACGGATATAAATTAATCTGAATGAATTTATATCAACTATTTAACTAGTTACATTTATCAATTCTATTAAATGTATTAAGATTTGTTTACGAAAATTGTAAAATAAGTTTTGAGTCTATTATTTACAAAATTATGAAATAATTGAATTAAATATTATAATAGATTTTAAAACAAAATGTTTAATTTCTTAAATATTACAGAATTTTAATTATAAATATTTAATGGAATTAAGTTTTACAGTTAATTTCTAAGTAAATCATTTGAAAGGAATTGAAGTAAATTTTATCTAAAAATAATTTATTATTTATAACATAATTGAAAATTTTTATAAATCCTAATCTAAACAAATATTTGTTTACAAATTCTTATCTCATATTAAATTCATATTCCCTTTATATTTGGAATCCATTTTTGTTTAAATCAAAAATTTAATTTCTAAATTTAATAATTTATTTTACAACAAATATTATTATATTATATAATATTAAATTAAATATAATTATATTAATGAAAATTTTATAAATGACCTCATTTTGTGATTTTCCGATTTGTTATAAAATCAGTGAAGAATTTAAAAATGAAACGAAATTATTTGATTAGAACCATCCTTTAGCCATCCCTGGTCTTTAATAATTTTCATAATCAATTGCTCCTCATTAACAGTAAAACCTGTAAAGTGAGCAAATGGTTTGATCCACTCATCAAATTATTTGAGTCAAAATCTTTAGAGTCGTCAATGATTTTAGTCACTCATCAAATCATTTTAGACAAACACTTATTCAGAATATTTTAATAAGTTTTATAACATTTACTTGCTCAAGTATTGAAATAATCTAGATTATTTTAAAATAACTATTTATCAAATTTAGTTTATTGTGATTTTGTGGCCGATTGGACACAACTCAACACTAATTTGGCCCAACTCTTCAGCCTTAATG